>RJWM01001148.1:12869-168156 GCA_004363535.1 Dasyprocta punctata
GCCTGGGTTGCTAGGCAGAGGGGCTAAAATTGACGTCATCCTTCCCTGTGTATAAATAAACCGGCAACATTGGTTGAGCAGTTCCTTTCCTCCCATCAGGAGGATAAGGGCTCCACCTGACTCCAGCTTTCTCTCTGTCTTTATTTTCTTAGCCTCTCGCGGTCCTTCACCCCAAGAACCTTAGGAGCCGCATGGGTCGTGGCAGGGACTTTCATCGCAGCATTGATTGCAGAGTCCGCAAAGATTTCAGGGAGCGTGAGGAGCCTGCGGAGGGAGAGTGCACATGCCTCACACTGAGACAGGCTGCCGGCCCTCTCCTGGCACTCGCCCTGCCCTGCACCGCTGCCTGACTGCATCCCGCGTGCCCCTCCTCCTGTGACACCCGCGTGCAACCCAGCTTCCTAGACCACAGGCCTTGTGGGAGCAGAAGCCTCGTCCTCGGTGCTCCCTGGAGGACCCCGGCACCCAGGTTGGTGACTCACACGCGATGCACCCTCAGCACATGCTCGAGGGCAGCCGCAGCCACTTCACCTTCCATCCTGGACTCCTCAGAATCATGTCAGGCCTAGAGTTTAAATCGCGTGGATTTAGGGAGACCTAGCAGCAAAATTGGACAATACCAGAAAATAATCCTAAGTACAAATGAGAATTAGAAAGTGAACTTTTTTAGCAAATGTTTATTTATATCAAAATACAAAACATTTCCGAAGCAGAGTAATGTTACATGAGGAGTCATTTAAATACTAAACTTCTTTCACTTGGTTTAACTCACAACACTCCCGGGATACCTTCACCAGCTACACATCTTGTCATGTGACGCGCTGTTTTGTTTCTCTCTTGGTTCGCTTATGTACTTGTCCGCTCGTTTTGATTTGTAATTCAGGATATGAGCATGCAGTGTTACTGGCGAAGAGTTGGTGAGTATTCAGCAAGCCTGAAAATACCAGCGAGTGGAGCCTGGCGCAGCAGCCTGAGCCAAGCAGACTGATGAGCTCTCCCTCATCGAGTTTGGGGTTTCACTGTTTCTAACTGGCACGTCCAAGGCCGAGGGACAACTGTGGCCGGCAGCCAGGGCGGGCGTTATTGCTCAGGGCCCCGCAGCAGCGTGACTGAGCAGTCACCTCCAGGGGCCTCCTCTCTGTAGAAGCCCAACTGGAGAGTGGCAGCGACAACAGACCCAGGCCCAGGAAAGGGGCCCTGTTGGAGCAACTCTATTCCCCAAAACCCAAGGAAGGGCTGGGGAGAAGAGAGGCTCTGCCCAGTCCTGGCAGTCTGTGATTTGGGGGCCAGAAAGCCTGTCCCTTGGATGGGCCCTTTAGAAGTGCTTAAAGGTTGGAGATTTTGAGGAAGGAGCACCTGGTTGGAGTGTAGCTATTTCCAGTATCTCTCCACTCCCTGACAGGAGACACAGAAGAAGACAGGAAATGGGAGGGAGCATGCCCCCTCGCCCCACCCCTGGGGCCCACCTGGGTCTCTCTTTCAAGCCCCAGTTGGTGCATTCACTTTGGCATTGTGCACCTGTAAGCTCACACACACACACACACACACACACATGCACGCACACACACATGCCACACACCCAAATGCCTGGTTTCCTTTCCACTTCTGTTCAGGTAGCAGGACCATGCCTCATCTCTACCATCATCCTCTATTCCCAGGGTCCCCTGGGCCCGCTGGTCCCCAACACTCAGCCCCAGGCTTGGCACATGCTGGCATTCCCAGGCTTTGAGAAGAGGGTGATGGAGCAGAGAGAGCCCCAGAGACAGGTTATACAGAGTGTAGAATATGTTTGTATAAGGCTTAGGTACAGCACCGATTTAATGTTTTTGTAGTTTGATTTCTAAGTTATCTTTTAAAAGAAAAAAAAAAGCTTACTGAAAAAATAGTGTTTTTATTTACTTTTGAGTTACATACCTGAAGTTCAAAAAGTAAGCCTCTAGTCGCCATCCAAATTCATACTCAAAGGTGTTCTGTACACGGCTGTACAACATGTTGGTTTGTCTTTAATTTGGAACCAAAATCAGCCAACCAATCAATACCGTGAAGTCAGCTGCTCTTGCTAACTGACTTTAACCAGTTCACTCATAGAGAAAAGAAAGACAGAGAGAACACAAATCTACTCCCGTCACCCACCCCAAATCCCTAGGGGAAAAAAATCAAAGAAGATGAAATACAAGAAGATCTAAAGAACCAGCAGGAGGAGCCAGTCCAGCCAGCTGGCCTCTCAGACAGCACCATAAAGCACCCTAGCACGGTGATGTTATAATACTCAACATTCAAGAAATGGAGACAGGGTTTGGAGAATCTTCACAAGAAGACCTGGCATGAATGGGGGAAGCCCCAAGGAAAGTTGAAGGAAGCAAAGAGTTCGAAATGAGAGCAAGAAATCTCACGACGAAGCCAAGAGTCAATCCAGACTCCTTAGAAAAGGAAAATCAAAAGCAGGAGGCCATCAGGTATCTGGAGGTCAGAAGTCTGCTGGGGGCCCTGAGGAGGGTGCTGGGACCCCCTCCCACACCCCTCCTCACCCCTACCCTCTGCACATCCACAGACCTCGGGGTAAGAAGGGGAACGCAAGAGCTGCCTCTACGTGTGATGGGAGCAGCATGGTCCCTCCAGGTTGGACAGCGTGTGTGGACACACGGTGCCCAGAGCTGCTCATGTAAGCAGAGGCTGTCCCTCCTCACCAGGCTATGGACAAGAGCAGGCAACTAGTGACACACACCCTGTCCATGGCCTCCATCTCTGGCCCCACGAACAGCAGTTTGGAAATTAAATCTGAATGGTACTTGAAGACTCTCTCACACTCATGCATTCAACTTAGTAAATGGAGCATCAGATCTACCGTTCCCCTCCCACACCTCATCTATGGCCCCGGCATCCAGTTCACTCCACAGAGCAACCTCCCAGTTCAGGCTCCACCCTAGACAACAGCAGAGGCCCGTGCCCAGCAGCATGACCACATCCTGACTGCCAGCAGTGCCGTGCAGGCCTCACTGTGCCTCTGCCGCCCACTTCTTGTCCAAGGTGGATCCACGTGAGCATCCACAGCAAAGGACAGAGGGCCATGGACGAGTCCCTCGCTTTTCCCTGGGCACCTGGCGAATAAGGATGTGGAAAGAACACAGCCCGCACTGATCCTTGGGAGAGCAATTCCCAGCAGATCTATCTACTCCACACTCTCGTCCATGTGTCAGATAGAGGTAGCAAAACAAGAACTCTACATATTCCCCCTACTTCCTACCCAAAGGGAAAAGCACCAAAATTCAATAACCCTTGCACTGTCTAGGGGCCAAGGAGTAAGTCACAGGCAGAGGGGGCAGCTCAGCCCCCTGGTAGTGGCTGCGGGCCTCGAAGGCTTCATCAAAGGACCCCTCCCACCCACCTGTCCCATTAACTGAAAGGCTCAAAAACAGGACATCCTGCTTACTCCACAGTCAGATCCCAATCCCCTCTGTTCCACGCGCCTTTGTGAAAGGTTGGCTCTTTCGAGAAAGGGGTGATGGATGCTGGGCTATCTGTTCCTTCCCCTCTAATGCTGCACCTCTCGCACCCTCTTTCTGAGAGCTGCATCAAGGAAAGGGCATAAGAAAGTAACAAATCCTCTCAAGGCTCAAAGATTTTAAAGTCCTTGTCTTCCCTGCTATCTCCCAAATGAAGCATCCACTTGACGCAGAGAAATGGGATGGCAATGTGCAGGCTCTCCTCATCTCACACACCTTGTGCTGAGGTTTCTAAGGATCAAGCCTTTGGCTCAATGTGGAAAGAGATGGAATATTGGAGGAACTCTGGGCCACGTGGAGTAGGAGCCCTCTGAGGTGCCTGTGTGCTAAACTGACTGACTCTGCAGGTTACATGTGACCAGGAGTGGGACAGAGTCTACTGAGAAAGAGAAAAGGTTGACTGTGAGAGCCAAAAGCATAGTCACGGAAACCCCTCTTTGGTAGCTCAGGTGGGGGTGCAAGCTGGAAAGGGACATAGAATTTGCTGCTCTTCCTCTTGCTCAACATCCCAGAAAAACCTTCTAAGAATCACCTGCAGCATCTTCTCCTGGCCTCCTGGGGAGTAAGATCAGTCACGCACCAGTTGCAGCCAGAATTGCAGCCCTCCCAGTATTGCATGGACAGGCCTGCTCTCCTGCTGTGTCCTTGGACAACGGGAAATGTTTGGAGCCCCAGTAACAGTGTCCTAATGAATGGCAGAGTCATGCAATGTCCACTAAGAATCACAAGTTAGGCTCAAGCTCCACCCCCAACCTACTCTTCTCATTAACACTCCCAAAATGCAAAAAGAGTCCTTCTCATGACTGCGGCATCTGAGTTTCTCAAATGGTCAAAATCCACAGTCAAAAGCTCTTAGACAGCATCACATTTTGGTTGGGGAAGAGGGGACAGTGTTGCCACTTTTGGAGTTGCAAGCAGAAATAAGAGATGAGAGATTATGGTCACTGACTCTCACCAGGCTCCCTGCACCATCTGGCCCTGCAACAGCTTCAAACACATTGTTCTGAGTACTTGGCAAGTCAGAAGGAAGAGCTAGCACCAGGAGCTGGCTGCCAAGGCTACATGGCATGTTGCCTTTGCAGCGCATATGAGGTCTTGAATTCTCAGAGAGGTATTCTTCAGCCCACACACAGTTACCTGCTCAAACTCAAGTGGACTCCCCCGCCCGCAGAATCTCCCAATCTTGGTCACATTTTTCCAATACATTGTTCAGCTATGTAAGTCCCCAGCTGGGTACCAGAAGGAAGGTCCCAGTAAAACTCACTCCCAGATCTATCTAAAGTTAATCTCTCACTCCTGATTGTCCACTTATTGTCCCAGGATTGGACCATCCCATTCCAATAGCACTTTGTTTTCTAATTAAAACTAAATGAAAATAGCATCAATGACATATTTATACTAGATATCACATTCACACTGGTTCCAAGAATCTGCAGCGATAATTCTCAGGGTATCTCTTTTCCCAGACTGGGCCCTCACAGTCAGTCTCACAAACTCTCACCACCATACTTTCAAGAGCTGCTTTGAGCCCAGGTGCTACAAACCAGGATAGTATAAGACCACCCCCTTCACCAGCTACTGAGCTAGATTCCTTCCAAGGAGCTGGATACCAACCCACAGCCACATGGGGATGGCTCTGTGGCATTTCCAGCCCCCTAGCACTGGATCAAGCACCTTACCACAGTGTCCCCTCCCAGTGCCAAGAGACACCTGGACCCACACTCTCTGAGGTCATCAGATCCCACAACATTCGGCTCACTTGTGCATCTACAAGTGAGTTCTTTGTTTAATTTGAAAGTTTTTTCATATATACACACTTCTATTAGAGACCCGAGCAGCTCTGAATGAGAGTATATCCCAGGAAGGACGCAGAAGGAGGCGGCATCAAGGCATGAGCTAGTTCCCCAGACTACTTGGGGAAGGTGACACTGCTCAAAGCATCTCTAAGCACAGGTACAAAAATAAAGCAAACTATGACTTCATACAGATATATAGATAAGCTAGCTAGATAGGCTTTATATAGGTTTTCTTTCTATTTATATATGTGTGCAGGGGCGTGAGCCCACGCATCCCGCCCAGCTTGCATCTCTTGCTTGTTCAGTCCCCACTCCACATGGACCGCTTGCCTGAGGCGCCCATTGTAAATCACTACTATTGCATCTGATCTTCACCCCCCCAACATAAGTTCCCCTATCTCCTTAAAATAGAACAAGTTATATATATTTATATAATTTTATATACAATCTCCATAAAAAATACACCCAAGATGGTGTATTAATAATGTGACCCTACTACCAAAGAAAGAGCCAACACAAAGGAGGGTCTCCTAGGCCTGATGCTATTCAGGCAAAGCAGTGTGTCCCTACACATCTCTTACAAACACACAAGAAACACACCACACTACACACACACACACACACACACACACAGATTCCATGCACACACAACACTCTCACACACACCCACCACACACATTTCCTGAACCCAGGAAAGGAACACTAGAATAGTCAGCTGGCAGGGGTTGGAGAGCAGGGAGACGCCTCAGACCTGCAGAAGGACAAGTAAGGGAAGCCCATTTCTATGACCCAGCCAAGGACAATTTGAACTCATGACCAGACCATTCATTGTCCACAAGAGCCATTAGAAATACTCATTGATAGAGTGACTGAGTTTCCCTTTCAAGGATTGCGAGATGATCATGAGGTTTAGTCCCTCCATCAGATATTAAGGTTTCATAGATTCCCAAGCCAAAGAGAAGCAAAATACCACCAGGCCCTCTTCATTGATATGAGGGGGCATTGGGCATTGGCCCCTTTCTTCTACTTAGGCGAAACCTCAGACATAGCCCAAAACATGCTTGCAGTATTCCTAAGGCTGAAAAATGCAAATACCCCTCCCCAGCCCAACCCCAGTACCCTCCCAAACTCCCTTCCCCACCCAACCACTTCCCTGTCATAAACCATGCACAAGTTCAAGATCCCTGGAGCCACACAGAAGTGAGGGAGGGAAGGAAAGGGAACCTGACTCGTGAGTGTGTGGGACACAGCGGGAGAGCTAGCCCTAGTTCCTAAAATAAACCCAGGATATTCGGTGCTAGGGGCAGAGGCATGGGGTTAGTGAGACAGATTTCTTCAAAACCCAGAAGAAAAATAGGCTCAGACAGCCATTCCTGTCACCGTGTAGAGGGAGGGGAAAGGCAGACAACCAAGGATCAGGGCTGGGAGGAGGCTGGGTGCCACTTTGGTTAACTCGCCAGACGAGCTTTCCCCAGCAGCATCCAAAGCTGCCATGGCATCAGCTCTCTTCAGAACCCCTAACCACTCCACTGACCCCTGCGGAAGAGAATTCCTAAGGAATAGCAAAGACTGGCTGCTGTTCTGTGAAAGTGTTTATCCATCAAGACATCCTAACCCTTCCTCCTCTAAAGCATTACCAGCCATTAATAGCATTTGCAATAACACTTACTTTTTCCTTGACACAGAAACCCCGAGGGTCTACAGGTGTCTTTGGACTAGAAGTCAATAGATTAGGAATTTTTCTATCAGTTTAAAACGAGGTCCTGAAAAAAACCTCTGCTCTCTTGACAAAATGATACACAAAACATCTGATGGGAAGAGTATATTTGCTCCTGAAGGACTTATGTCAAAGTATAGACAGGGGCCCAGAAATAAGGGTCTGGCCCTATGCGGATGCACTGTCAGAGATAAGAGACACCCCTTACCAAACATCAAGTTGGTAAGAGTGCTAAAAAGTCCAATCTTGGCTTTGATCATTGGTTTACTGATCTCTTCTAAAGAGGAGATTTTTAATTCTGCCTCTTGATCCAAAGGGGAGCAGAGCTGGAGACATTAAGAAAAGAAGAATGGCTGGTCTCTGATTTCAGGGTGAAATGCCTTTCTACCTCAGCTGCAGATGGGTGACTTTAACTTTCAAAAGAAGAGAAGGTAAAGATAGAACCTCAAAGCCCAACCACTGTGTAGCTCTACAGCCTGAATGGATCCTCTGTAACCCAAGAAGGGTGACACACGCAGAAGCCCAGCCCACCACTGTCACCAGGGACCTGCGAACATTTTCAGATGGTGGACAAAGGGAAGGGAGTCTGCCACTTCTCCTTACTTGAACAAGCACAAGAAACCCCTGAGAACAATCCTTTCTTCACTTGACCTAGAGCTAATGATAGACTGGCCATTTCATGATGAGTCTCCAAGCTATGGACCTGAGGATATTCCACAAACAAATAAAAGTTGAAGCACATGACAAAGATAACCATGTCTGGGCACTTAGTGTCAGAAGCTAATTCTAGAAGAAGCAGAAAGTCCAGCAAAGAAGCAAGACCTCTTCTGAGATGCAGTCTGAGCACGTATGCCTGCCCAGCCTCAGCCTATTCTTAGTGACTAAGTCCCCTCCCACTTCTGTTCCTAGGCTCTCTGCTACCACCTCTCCTCCACCTCACCCTCAATGGACAGTCACTTTCCCCTTTGGGATAATGCCCCAGAAGGGACACTACATTGTCGGTGTACAGATGCCCCAAGCAGAGTGGCAAGGCTTGGAGCCCCTGCTTGGTGCCACCAGACTGACCCAGGACTCCTGCCCCTACCCCATGACAGAGCTGATGCTCTACGCCCTTTCAGCCTCCCACCATGGCAAAGAATCAGGTCTCTTCTCCATGTTCCAGCTCTCTAACACCTCCTCCTAAAACATGGGCAATGACTGCTGGTGGATGACTGTGTAACAGAGAGCTGACCAGAGACCCCTCCTGAGCTCTCCCCCCAGCAGTACTGTAGTGGGACTCCCAGCCTCCAACTGCCTGGAGCTGCACTGCCTCTGCTCTGGAGAAGATACAAAAGGGCAGGCCGAGCTAAGAGCACTGGAGGAAATGCTCATAGCTCCCAGAGAGTGTCAGGGAGCCTCCCCTCATTCCTGCCCATCTCTGTCCTTAGGCTCTTTCCTGTTGCCTCCCTCCAATCCCTATAATGTCCCCCAAAGCTCCTTCGCATGCAAGCAGATTAGCCATTAGCTATTCTTTCCTAGGGTTCTCTACATATTAATAAATGTATTTTATCTACAATTCTTCCCCCAGTCCACACTGAAACCCCAAAAAACATTTGCAACCAATACTGGAAGAAGGTCTGATTCAAACCCTGGGTAGTGGCAAAGACTCCTGATGTTCTGTGGCCTCAGTTTCTCTCCTGAAGCTGTTTGTCAGTCTTGCCAATTCTACATGTGAAGCTTACCCAGTTTCCTGTGTGAGAAAAGGGCAGAGGAATAAATGGCTGAAATCCATTTATCCCGATATTTCCAATCAGAAATAAAGACGGAGAGCATGGAAAAATACCAGCAAGCACCCCCACCCCCACCTCGTCCACTGCTGCTGGAGCCATCCCCAGTGTCCCAACCATGACCCAAACCCTTCAGACAGGCTCCAGCCCTGCTGGCCTTTGAGACATAGTGCTGCTGCTGTTGAGAAAGCAAGTGTCTGGACGCCTCTCCCACCCCGGTCTCTCCACAAATACTGCAAGGAAGGAAGGCCAGCCGGTAGGCATGGTCCCTGCCAGATGCTGCACCAGAACCACCAAGACCACGCACACACAGCTGCTGCACCCAGCTGTGACGTCTGCTGGTGGCCAGTCACCACTCGAGATTCGCTGGATTCATACCAGATTCGCCACCTTATCGCTCACTACTTCCCTACGCACTTGCAGTCTTTTAAGCCTCTTAGAGACCACCTCACTGTCTTCCTGGTCTGTGGACCACCTGTGGACCCAACAGCCACTGTTTCCAGCCAAGACGCAGAAGAAAGCTGCAGACAAAAAAATCCAAGATACAAGAGCAGGATTTTATCTGAACTAACCCTACTGCAAGGCCACCAGATCCTAAAGCGGGAAGTCTGGAAGACTGATCTCCCAGAGTGGAAGGTGAAAGTTCTAAAAAGCTTCGTAGTAGTCATTGCCATGTTCAAAAGCAGAGCACAAAGGACAACTAGTTCCTAGAAAGGGATACACTCATCATACAGATTCGCATTCACAAGTCCACATGCAGCACTTAACAGTGTGCCTGCAACAACTTCATCCTCCACTCCATGGGCGAACAAAATTGGATCCTGTGACCTTCCTCTGCAATCTTTAAAGGAAAGACTGAAACAGCTTCCAGAGGTACAGGAAGGAGGCTGGCCTCCAAGGACACAGTTACAAGAAGCAAACCATGTACAGAGGAGAACAAGTCCAAGGCCATTGAGGAATAGGTAGACCTTGCGTCCCTTCCCAGCCCTAGGAACACTACAATAGGGCTGCTGCCCAGAGGCCAGCAAAAGCACAACTTCCACTATTTGGTCTTCTGTGCTGAGGTGAGGGCTGCTGCCAGAGGCAAGGAAAGGAGACAGGAGTCAGCACCTTTGTTGGCCCTGGGCTCAGGAAAGCCTAGACACGGGCCACAGCGCCTCAGTCACAAGATGTACTTCCCAGCCCTGCACAACATCCCAAGGAAGCAAACCTGTCCACCTGAACATCCCTTCTTTCCTTTCCTAACCTCAAGGCCCAGACAGCTTCAGGGCCTGAAATTCCCAGAAGGCTGCTCAAAACAGCTGCCTGAATTCAACCTAATGTCCAATAGCCCTGACACTCCATATTCACATCCCACTGCAGGACTGGGCTGGCCATCCTGGTGGAGGAATCACGCGCTGCTACAGGAGGACAGAGGCCATGGACAGACTCACTGCAAGCCCCATGTCTCACACTGGCCGACAGTTCAAGTACGTGTGCTCCCAATAGTCACCAGGAGAGACACCCCAGGAGCAGCCCAGGTGGCACAGTAGCAGAGGTAGTGTGGCCACTGAAAGGAACAGAAACTGCTGCCCACTCTACTCTCAACTTCCCCAGAGCTGCTGCCCAGGGGTCAAGGGGATTCCCACTCCCCAGAGAAAGGCATCTGCTGCAACATCTAGAGGACACCCCAAGAGCCCACAGCTAGTCCCAGAATGACTGAAACGACCCTCGGCACCTCTTTCACCCATGTCCAGAAACAAAGTGTAATAGTGTAGCTTGCATGGCAGAGCAGGTCCCCAGGTCACTAGGACAGAGAAGGAAGCACCAGGCCTGGCTGGATGAGACAAAGTCTGTCCCCAGGATGGAAGCTCCAGTCGAAGAACCAGCCTCCCAGCCCTTGGAGGCCACACCTTACTTCGGTCCCTGAGCCAAGTGCCTGGCAGCTACAGTGAGACCAGCAGAAGCCTTTGAGGGCTCTGACATGGCTGATGTCCAAGCAGGTCACTGGGGAGAGGGAAATGACCCACAGGACAGCAGCACCAAGAAGAAAACACTTCCAGGAACCTGGCAGCTCCTGCCATCCTCAGCTAGACCAACCTCCAGGAGAAGAGGGGACGTCAGGGGCAGCCACACTCTCCACACCCCCTCAGCCCTATACCCAGTTGGGAAGACAAGGATACTGCTGAGCAGGACAACTGCCTGCGGAAGCTTCTGGGTACGAATGGTTCGAAGTAGGACAAGATTTTGGCAGAAGCAGGACTAGTGTCAGACCCCAGCCTACCACCCCTTCTGCCTTTGCTCCTAAGCCTTGGCCAGCTCACCTTCGTTGTACTGGGGAAGGGGCACTCTCATTCCACCGGAGCCCACACGACAGCACTGTGGGTCCTGAGGAGGGAGGAGGACCGCAGGCAACGCGGAGCGGCAGGCGGCACGTGGAGCCATGGGTGGCTCCGCACAAGTGGCAATTAATCAATCTGGAGAATTAGCTTCCACAAAAGGAAAGGAGGAGTCAATCAGCTGTGGTGGAACAGCGCCCCAGAGAGCGCTGAGCAGAGCCGGTTATAAATAGATCTGCGGCTGCTCCAGGCTCCACACAGGTGGCTCCAGACGCCAGGACCTTTGGCCACTGGGCTCCCAGCCCAGACTGGACCGGAAGAAACTGACGCATAGTCACGCGGGCTCTGGCGCCTGTCAGCCCCACCACTAGGCAGCTTCCACTTCTGAAGTGTGAGCTAAACTGTGGAAGAAGAAAGATGCCGGTCTGGCCCTGTGCCTGCTCCTCATTTGCTCATCAGCGACCAAGCAACAAATGCTTGTGCTTTGTTCAGCGGTGACCTGCTGCTGAGGCCCTAGGGGTAATCACGGCGGGCCTCATTCCTGCTCTGGAGGAGAAGCTAGAGAGGACGATGGTGAAGTCAGTGAACTCTGTTTCAGCAGGAAGTCCCCCGAGGCAGACAAGCAGGCACCTGGCCAACCATGGCCAGCCCTGCTCACAAACCCCAGCTGTCCACTACTCCTCCTTCCTCGTGGGCCACAGAAAGAAACAGCACTTGGCTCCAAAGTACATATATATACACATAGAGAAACCCACCGACTACAGACTTGTGCATCGCATCTATATCTATATATATGTGGAGTCTGGAAGAAGGGACAGAGGTCCAGCCCTCTCCCGGGACTCGAAAAACTGAAACCGAAGCAGAGCAATAAAAACCATTGCTTTTCTCTTCTTCACTTCCAAAGACCTCCGAAGAAGTGAGAGAATTCCATCTAAGTGAAGAGGGAAGATGGGATACAGCCAGATGACTTCGTGTCACCAAGTCACTCCCTGACTCTGACCCACAGGCCAGCTAGCCAGGACCTAGGGGGTAGAGGGGGCACACAGGACACTGAGCCATCCTTCGGTGGACAAAGGAAGACAAGGCCTGCGCAAAGTCTCTCCCTAGCCCACGGCCCTGCAGCCTGCCCTGGGGACACTTAGAGTGGTGTAGAGTCACAGCAGAGTGGCATGGCCTGGGTCATCGTGATCCACGCTGTTGAGGATCGCCGTCTGGTCTTCCGGAAGCTGGCGGTGGCACAAGTCTGACAGCCGGGCAAAGGGGTCAGGGCGAGAGTGCCTCTTCTTCTTTCGGAGGCAGACGGCTTCGTCGGGCCACAGAACCTGAGAGTTGGGACGCTGCTGAGCCTGAGAGGCAGAACCGTCTAGACAGGAAACAGACACACAAAAGAAGAAAAGAGAAAGGGAATGAAAAGGCCAGAGTGCGCACTCTGAGCTTCTAATGCTGAAACAAGAGATCGCCTGTGTGTGTGGGAGTCAAGACCAAACAACTGCAGAGTGTGTGTCTCCCTGCCTGCTGTGACCACAGGCAGTCCAGCCCTGAGGCCCTGCCCTAGTGAGGCAGGGAGAGGAGGTGGAGACGCGTCTGCTTTCTGTGAATTCAGATCTCGCTGACTAATATACAAATATTTCCTGTGCAGTAACTCCTGGGCACTCATTGTCATTCTAGGTGCCAAGAATGAGGGTTCTAAGAATGGGTGGGGACTCTACATTCTCTCACTTACCCCAAGCAACAGATTTTAATGACATGCAACAGAATCAGGGCAGGACCCTGCCCGGCCTGCGAGGGCTGCTTCTCTGCCTCGTGGTCCTTCAGAGGACACAAAAGAAATGGCTTTGCTTTCTGGATTATATTTTAGTACACAAGCAAGGAAGAAGAGGCAAATTGTCAAAATATAAGAAATACAGAAATAAAGTGTTCAGATGTCAAAAATGCAATGAAGAAGGATAAAATAGGGTCAGGTGATAACCAGTGACTTCTGCCCCCTGAAGGTTAACCCTTAAAGGTTGTCTAACATGCCAAGCCTTGCACAGATCTGAGGGGAAATGATTCCCAGCAGAAGGGGAAACACAGCACGTCCCAGAGGTGGTCACAGAGAGGCTGCAAAGACAGGCAGGGTGTCAAGGACTCTGAAATCTGTTCTGGTGGCAGGAAGAAGTTCCTGGAAGGTTTCCATCAGAAGCATACGTGTGTGTACATCCATACATACTCAGTCACATTCTCTGAGGCTACCCTGACTGTGTGCCAAACACGCTGCAGGAGGAGAGGGGGCAGAGACCCAGGGCCACTACCAGGGACCACAGCAGCCCAGGCAGGAGAGGAGGGAGCTCACGCTGCAGCTTTTGTAGTAGAGACAGCAAAAGTGCCACGATTCTGAGCCCACAGACCTTTCTAAATGAATGAAGTGTAACTGAGAGGGCAAGAGAAGAGCGTAGGAGAGCCGCCTGAGCAACCAGGCAGGAAGCAGCATTACTCACGGACCGGGAGAAGACAATCCATGGTTTTACCCGGCATGTTTCACAGGCTTATAAAACAACTGAGTGCACGCTCAACAGTAAACTGCAAATATGAACTTGACCTCGAAGAAGACACTTGGACTAAGGGCAGACATTTGAGAGCTACCAAGACAGAATAGGTACCAGGACCACTGTCACTATGAGAGAGAACACTGACATCCTCTGTGGCTTACTTTGCAATAAGCAAAGACATTTTACTTATTATAAATTAAAGTCAGGCACCATACAATCACAGCATTTGTCGATGGCAGACCCACAGATGATGCCACGCGGTGACATCCCGGCCATCCTAGTTCATGTGAGCACATTTTGTGATGTTCATTCAGTGACAGAATTGCCTAACAACACATCCTTCAGAATGTCCTCATTGGTAAGTGACACATGACTCCATACCCACTCACACACACACGCAAGACAGGTACGTAGGTAGGTAGGTAGGTAGATAGATACAAAGAAAAAAAGAAAGAAAGAAAGAAAGAAAGAAAGAAAGAAAGAAAGAAAGAGATAAAGAGCTCTTGAAATGGGTTTAAATTGGTGGAAAATTCAGCTTTGGGCTCCAATATCTCACCCAAACTTCAAAACATTCATTTTATTTTTTCTGCCTCAGTATAACCATCTACAAACTGGTAGGAAACTGTTGCCACACAAAGATGAATCCTTGATCAGCCTTCAGTGTCTCCCACCAATTCAGTAGGATTCACCTCTGATTAACACTTTCTTCCATAACCCCAGCTCTAAGGAAAGTTACTCTACAGTTGTTATCCAAGATCTGCTAGGAAACAGCTGAGTGTTCTTCCTTGACAATATGCTATAATAGTCCTAAGACCATCGATGGAGAGCATTAGATAAATATCAAGGAATCTTCTGAAAGAGGACTGAGTTATTTTTACCGATCACTGCCAGATAACCATCAGACATACTTCCATGGAGGTGCCCTTTACGAGACAGGAACACACTGCTCTATCTAAAATAAAATCTGGACACCCTGCAGAGGGTGGTCCATGCCACAGTACCCGAAGCACCATCACTCCCATGTCAAATAGAAGGGTTGAAGTGACACTAGAGAAATAAATAGATAAGGAGACTGAGACATTTTCAAGGAGTGCTGTAGAATGGGAAAAAGATACATACTATTTACATTGTTTAAAAACACATTAAAACAATATTCTGTGTTTTCTAAAGCTGGACAGCATGAAAGGCTCTGCAGGCACATGAACCACAGAGCAACGGTTCCCTGGCTGGGGATAGGGACTGGAAGGGGAAGACAATCGAGTTTCCACCTTCTTGCTTTCTACATGAAAATCACTTGAGATTACTTGAAAATGCATGGCTAAAAGGAAACCAAGAACAAGAAAAGTTGGTGGATGCAATTCTAGAAAACCCCAGGCTGGGAGCCTGGGTCTGATAATCCTCATCCTTCAGGACAAAGCAAGGTGGAAAGAGGAGCAGCCACTTCCCACCATTTACCGGATCGTTTCTTTGACTTCGAGGAGCCCTTGGATGACTTTTTGGGCTTCTTTATCCGTTGGTATTTCAGAGCCTCCAGCCTCTCAGGTGCAGCAGCATTCCCGGGAGCAGGTGGGAGTATTCTGCAAGGGACAATTAGAAAGGTACAGGTCAGCTCCCTTATTGGGGAGCTTTGGAAGAACGACTGGAAGAAAGCCAAAGAGCTGGCCTGCAGAAGGACGGAGCCCAGGGGACGGAGTCCAAGGTGTCCACTATGGTCCCTTGACGCCTGCCTTGCTATTGCTTCTGGAAGGGAGAAAACCCAGAGAGCTCCAGCAGCAGATGGCCTACCTCAGGTGGGAACCAAGCTGTAGAGCGATGAGAAGACCCTAGGAAAGGGAGAGACAGACTTTAATAACAAGCCCCATCACGTCACTCAAGCTGGGGTGAGTAAGTGTCAAAGAAGCAGGCTCAGTGGCTGCAGTTCCTAGAAATCATCGCAATTAAGACCTTCAACTGAAAAGTAAAAGGGTAGATTAAAGCAGGAGGCAAGCAATTCCAACCCCACTTTACTGTCCTCCAGCCCCAGAAAGAGGAAGGGCCAAGTGGGAACCCCAACGCCCACATCGATGGAAACTCAACAAACTCAGCTTCACTGGTTCTTTCCACTGGTCCCAAAAGATGCAGCTGGAACCTCTGCAGCTATGGCAACCAGTTCTTGTCACAGGCCAACAGAGCAGAGGGTTGCCTACTTGACCCCCTGCAGACGAGGCTCAGACATGTTGGGTATTGTAAGACAACAGAAGGAAGAAGATTATGACACGTGCTTCACTCTACAGCCCTCACAAAGCCCTTACTGTGGGTCACAAGGATTCAGCAAACTCTACATGTTAAGACTCAACAGAGGTAATGAGCCTGCCGGGAGAGAAGACTCCTGCATGCAGGTTTCCCTTTCTCCACCCCAGCTGGGGAACAGACATCATCATTTGCACAGATGGATTGAATGCATAGTGAAGAAACAGTCAACTATTAACCAGAGCCCTGCAGCCCATGTACCACAGGCGATCAAAGTAAACTGAGAGGACAGCAGTGTATGACAATTGTGCATTTTGGAGAGTTTTTCAAGAGTCATGAAAGAAGAAAACCTGGAAGAATGTTACCCATATCATTTCTTCTCAAAACCACCTTCAAGCCTGAGGAATAAAGGGGAAAGCAAAGGACAGGGCACTCTTTCCTCCCCCCGGCAGGTACTGGCACATGATTAGAGAAGCAGGGATGTTCTAGGGTTATAGCAGATGGAGGCAACATGTTCTTCCCTTCCTCAATACCCATGCCACCCTCCCCCAACCCCACCACAATTAGGTTTTGGCAAATCCTCATCAAAAGATAAACAACCTACGAGGACCAAGTCAGCCCTCACATGTCAGTGAGCCACCCGAAGTCATAAAAAAATATAAAGATGAAAAGCTGCAACCCTCTCTCCACCATGTCAGATGTCTCTGCTCGCACGAAGAAGAGACTTACAGACACTCTGGTTACCAGCAACGGAGTAGCCTCCACCTTCTTTGATGGCCATCACTTTAGAATCTTTCAGTACAGAAAGTACCAAGAAGCTCCCTCAAAGTTCAACCCAGAGACATCTTCTTGACTCTCCCCAGGCCCCTATAATAGCACTAAACACTTCCATGCAAGCCCACACATCTCACGGAGAGGTAGTCCAGGTCAACAACAGGAATCAGGTCTTTCCCCAAAGACCCAACACGCCAATGGCCCATTCCTTCCTCTTCTATAAAGAAGCCTCCAGAAAGGAATTTGGAAGGCAAAGGGCAGGAGGGAGCCTGCCTTCCTGAGGGTTGGGTGAATGTCCTGATCCCCTCTTGGCCATGAGCAGGGCTTCTTCATGCTGCCTAAAAGGAAGATCGAAGGTAAGAGTCCACCTGTTCAGTTTCCCTTCTCCTGGTCCTGGCCAGCCTCACCAGAAACACTATACAAGCTGAGTGACAGATGGTTTGAGGCAGCACACAGCAGGCAAGGACAATGGCAACCAACATAATCCTGGATGGTGCACAGTTACCACACAGTCTCCTTTATCCCCAGCCAACAGCATGACAGTGATGTGAAGGCACTTCCCGCTCCTTTCCTTAACTGCTTGAAAGCAAACTCCACTTGCCTGGTGAGATACTGTGGGAAGGAGGCAGAGGAAACCCACTCGTGTACTTGCAACGGCCAGGGAGAAGTTGAATCCATTCTCCGTGTACTACATAGAAAGCCAGGAGTTTGCAAGTCAGTCCCAACCAGCCTACAACAGATGGCCCCCTCTCCAGTGGGGTCAGCGCACAGCAAGAAGCTGTACAGGATAGCCCTAAAAATACCTAGTCAGACTTCAAAGCAGGTGAAATTTCCAGGGGAGTATTATTGTTAGAACCAACATATGATGACTATTAGCATTTTCATCACTGACATGTGCTTACCACTCACCAGGCTGGGCACCGTCTTATGTTTACTGTGATTGTCTCTAACATCTCAACAACGCACAGAGGTGCATACAACATTGATTCCATTTTTATATGGAGAAACTGAAGTCTAGAAAGGTTAAGCAACTTATCCGACAATCTGACTAGTATTCTGCTAAACTGCTCTTTAATAGTCTTCCCAAAGACACAGGTGCAGAAGCTGTAATAGAACACCACTGCTGCTACACTGCATGGAGAACTACAGTTGGCCTGCCATGCACACATTGATGTCCTGTGCCTCAGGGCAGAGCCAGGGTGAGTAAAACATGCCAGACGGGGGAAACCAGCTGACCCTATGGCTTTGAGCAAAAATTCCCAAACAGTGATGATCCATGGAGGACAAGAAGCCAATTTTCCCTTGAGAACCAGCCAAACTCCAGCCCTGCCAGGACACCTGCTGCCCGCCTAGTTCAGCTCCTGACTCAGCACTCGAGCACTGCAATGTGACAGAAGAAGGCTCCCAGGTGCAACAGGACACTTGCCGAATGCCAGAGGCAAAAATAAAAGCAAGTGTCTAGCAGGACAGGTGGAAGGAAGGGGCGAAGCAAAATGGGTCTATTTTTAGTCAATTATGCAGAAAAGATATGTGAAATACATTTCTTCAGACTTTATCAACAGCACAGAAAGCCCACTACAGCCAAACTGCCTCTCCTTTCAGGAAGGGGGACCCTGTCCCCGTCAATACCAAGCTCAGCGAGAACCTTTCTGGTCAGGAAGCTTTGGGTGCTGATATGTCAGGTAAGAAGCTGGGATGGAGCACCTCCTTTCTAACCCTAAACCAAAGCTGTGAAGTAAGCAGAGTCAGGCCTGTGGAAGGCCGCTTACAGCACAGCCTGCCTATGGGCACTCCAGGTCTCCATTCTATCAGCCTACATTTGCCTGAACATGAAGGAACCCTGCAAACCGTGGACTTCTCCTCACAGGAAGTATGTGTTTCTATGGAAAGATGAAATTAACAAAGCCTTCCCATAAATCTCTGTTCTCTAATTATTAAAACTGAATTGCCTGGCATTAACTTCACTCCCCCTCACTAGAGGTCTCACTGGCTTAGTTCTCTGCTTACCTAGGGAAGCTGAGGAAAGAGGCAGCCAGATACAAATCTGAGGTGAACCTCAGGGCGGGGCAGATAAACCCAACTGTGCGCACCTTCCCTCAGCGCCTTGAGACCTGACCATTGTGGCAGAGCTGCTAATCATCCTCCAGCAAACAGGCAGGGGCAGGGACACAAAGGGCACATCTTTCTCCTCTCTGTCACAGCCTGAGAGCAAAGGCCACATGCCTGGTGCGACACTGCGAACAGCAGGAGGCACAGGAGACCCACTCACACGTGTGCTCTGGCCCTGGAAAAGGGGATCCCATGCCCCACGGACTGCAGGTCAGCCACAAGCAGCCTCCTGCAGATGGCCTCTCTCCGGTAGTCAGCCTCAGAACCCAGGAGAGGCTCAGCTCCAAACGGGAGTTCCCGCCTACCACTTGCCTAGGAGGAGGGGGCCACCTCCTGCTTCCAGAGCCCAGTGTCACTGACGTCACAGCAAATACTGAGGGAAAGGGCGCCAGACAGAGATGAGCAGGGAAGGGAGTATTAGAGGGGAGCTGAGCAATGGCTCAGCCCCCAGTCGTCCACAGAAGGACAGGTCCACGCAGCACAACTCCCCACACTGAGATGGGAGTCAGGAAGAGGAAAAAACGGAGAAAGAGAACAGAGGAGAGTGGGGGAAACAAGGACAAGTGCAGGCAGAAGGAACAGGAGACTCAAAGGGAAAGAAACAGCAAGAACAGATGTAGACAAGAGGCGGCACAACTTCTCCAAGCAGGACGGAGAGGAAACGCATGCAAAGCCACGGTGTGAAGACAGCGTCTGCAAGGGCGCCGCCGTCTCCCCATGGCCCCAGCAACTTGCACCCCAGGGAGGTCTTAGCAAGCAGGAGAGTGAGCAGAGCTCCCGCTGCCCAGCACATGAAGGTCTAACTCATGATGGGTGGGGGGACTCCCTTCTCCTAGGCTGGGGATGTTGGCCAGGCCCGGGACAGGAACAACAGTCCCTCGTCGCTGCCCCTGGTTTCTGGGTTTGCCACAGCAGTGGTAGGGTAGCTGGGTTCTCTCAGATCTGGTGTGGGGGACACTGGGGAATAAGGGAGTATGGCAGGAAGGGGCCGAGGGCAAGTAACATAACAGGTGGGAAGGGAGTTGAGGCACTTGGAAAAAGCTAGGGTGAGAGCAGGTCTAAAGCTATCATGCCCCTGACAGCAACAGACAAGTTCTACCTGGGAGACCAGAAAGGTACAGGACAGCTACCACCCCTCTCCTCCACAGGAGGCTGCAGGAGGCCTAGGGCAGGTGAGCTCATGAAGCCACCTCGGGCCCTTGGGCTCCCACCAGTGCTTGTAGCTGCAGTGTGACACCAGACAGCCTCACATGCAGTTCTGGGGACTTATGGCCGCTGACAGTTCTACAAGGCAGTTGTTTTTACATGGGGCCCCTGTTCAAAGTGAGATTTATGGCCCTTAGTTAGGAAAGTCAGCTTCCCTGGGCATGGTGAGGTGGGAGGGATGCAGCTACCAGCAGCCCACCACACCCAGGTGGAGGGCTCCCCTCTGCATCCGGACAGAGGGGCAAGCACAGAGACGCATCTCTCTGGGTCACTCTGAGCCTCTCTTTGAGACAGTGCATGGCCCCAACAGTGGCCATAAGTTTTGGCCTCTGGAAGGGATGCAGAGTGAGTCGGCCATGCTGGAGTCTGGGGCAGCATGGTGCCCAGGGTCTTTCCTCTCAGCTCCCTGCTGCCTGGAGGAAGCCTGCTCTCCCCTAGGGAAGCCCCTGCCAAGAACCCTTAACAGTGTAACTCCAGGAGGACAGCAGAGCTATTGCAGGGACCTTGAAAGGAATTAGGACTGGAGGGCAAGGTCACACACCTCCCCCATAACAACCAAGAATCTGCTGCAGGGTGCAAGGAGCATGAGCAAGTGGTGACATATGTCACCCTTCCGCCAACAGGACCAGAGCCCATCTGACATTATGGGGTACTCCTGACTCCTTGAGATGACCTAGAATCACTGAGATCTCAAGAATGGGGTGAGGGACCATAAGTGCAGGGGAAGATCCAGCGTCTGGGGACAGGTGAGGAAGGGGGAGCTGTGCCTGAGGCTGCTAGGAAAGCAGGCAGAACTGCAGGGTGGAGAGAGAGGATCCTGAACATTTGTGAGGCCCAGAGGGGTCTTGAGAGTGCAGAGGTAAAGCAGAACATGGGTGCTCTGGGTCCCTCAGGTGCATGCAGGGTCCCTGGCTACCAAGGGAGGCTTCGGGCATTGGCAGCAGGATGGGAGGGGCCACAGGGGCTCTGGGAGGGGTCGGGTGTGGGCTGGGAGGCTGAAAGCTGCAGCCAGGTGGTGCCAGGCTGGCCCAGTGGGTAGCTGGAGCAGCCGGACAGCATGATGTGGGGAACCCAGAAGCCATGGGAATCGAGGAGCGGCAGCTGTCCCCACGGGCGGTGAGGGGATGTGGTTTGGATCCCCTGTCAAGGAAGCAATGGCCCTGCGGAAGCCCCATCCGCCTGCCCGCCCCCACCCGGCCCAGCCGAGGAGCTCCCTTACCTATTGAGCTGAGGAGAGGCTTGTCTCGACAACACTGCCCAGATAGCTGAGATCAATCAGAAACAAAGCAGTTACCAACACGGCCAGGGGAACCACCCACGCACACCCAGAGGGGAGGAGGGGTACAGTGAGCAGAGACCCACAGGCGAGGCCGCAAAATGGGCAAGGGAGGAGAGGAGAGAGACAGAGAACCAGACGGCATGATGGAACAAAGCAGGTGAGCGTGCTGCACAAAGCACAGACAGGGGTGGCGACAGCGTCCTGCAGACAGAGGCGGGTGCCTCACTAGAGCTCTCTTCCACCCCACCACGCCTTCACTGCCCACACAGCACCACCCACCTGGTGGGTACCAAGGGGAGAGATGACCTCACCCTTTCAGGGCCCAGAGAGGCAGGGAGAGGATGGGGTGGAGGACTAGCTGCCTCCTTCCAGCCAACCTGTCCCCTGCCACCAGGCCAGCCTTCTCTGGAACTGCTCCCCTCCACAGGATGCTACATCCAGAAAAGACTGAAGTACAAACCAGAAAGGGAGTGGGGAGAGAGAGGGAGGGAGGAGGGTGTGGGTAGGATTGGGCACTAGAGTGATGGCTGGTTCTTCTGGACAAGTCAGGTGCACCCTGCACCCAAAGGCAATGGAGAAGGAAGAGGCAGGCGAGAGGCTAACTGGAGAAGGGAGGATGGGCAAGGAGGCGGAGGAGGGGCAGGGAGACAGAAGAGGTGCAGACGGGCATCCAGGCCACTCTGGTACCTGGACTGCCAGCTGCTACAGTTTAGAGTGAGCTCTCAGGCGGGCTGATCGCGGGGGCGTGTCTGTCTGTCTGTCTCTCTGCAGTTTCCTGTGAGGCACACAGGTGTGTGGGGGGATGTGGCTCCCGGCACACAGGCCTGAGATTTGCCTCCCATCCCATCCTCCAGGACACGCCATTCCTAGAGAGGCTGTGGATGGGGGCCAGGGGCCAGGCCCGCTCGCTAGGGCAGCTGGGGGCAGGAGTTGAGGGGTGGGTAACTCCTGGCTCCAGGGTCCTGCCTAGTAAGGAGGAGGGGCCAGGGAGAGGAGGAGGCTGAACGCAAAGTCTGTGGGCACCTGCAGGGACCCTGTGCCCAGCAGCAACACCAGGGCCCCACCGAGTCCCTCTTGGATTCGCCATGGCCCCTCCCTTTCCCAAAATCCCTGGTAAGCTGTGGGCCTCCTTCGAGCTTGGGGCTGGGTGGAGAAGATCCTTCCCACTCCCAGCGGGCACACCTGAGTCTGCCTTGGCCCCACACAGCAGCCAGCGCTCCTGCCGAAGGGCGCCGTGGCGTGTCCACGCAAGCCCTGTGGTAGGGTGATGGAAGGTGGCGGGCAGGGTGAGTGCGGGGAGGAGGGGGACCGGGGAGGTGGCCGGCGCAGTAGCTCACACTCACCCTGAAGTAGGTAACGTTGTTGGGGGCTCTGGTCTGAGCAGCTCCTCCCCCATCCTCCGAGGGGAAGGTGTCTGTCCAAACACATCCAGGTTGTCCCCAGGAGCCGCAGGGGCAGGGCCCGGCGGAGGGGAAGGGTAGCCCGTGGCCAGAGTAGTGAAGCCCATGGCGGGCCGGTAGCTAGGGCTCCCGCTACGGCTGCTCTGGGACGGGGAGCCCGTGGACGGTGTGGACTTGCGAGAGAAGCTGACTGCGGCTGGCGGCTGCAGGGCGATCTCTGACATCTCCGCCTGCTGCAGGAGTCCCGGACGCGGCCGAGCGCGAGCAGGGAGTTCGGGGGAGCCGGTGCGGGAGCTGAGGGGGCTTTGGGTCAGAGGTGAGAGCCGGGAGGGCTGTAGCACCACTTGATGTAAACTGGGCTCGGCGCGCCGGGCCTGCCGGGGGCTGGGCCGGGGCCGGGGCTGGGGCTCATACCACCGAGTGTCCAGGCCAAATGTGCTGGGGCCACTGTGCCCTCCCGGCTCGGCTGGCTCGGGGTAAGGCAACACAGGTATGCCCATACCTTGGCTGGTATGTCTCAGCTGCCCGTGGCTGGCCAAGGGTTGCACGGGTCTCTCCTGCCACTTGGCGGTGGGGGGCGCTGGGACAGGACCCCTGCCAGGAGACTTGCCTGCCCAACTCTTGGGTGCCTCCAGAGAAAGCATCCCTGGGTAGGCTGCAGGCACCTGGAGGGAGGAGGGTGGCAGTCCACGGGGCAGGCAGGCCTGGGGCTGCAGACTTTCAGACACGTCCCGGGGGTGCAGCTGGTGGGGGAACATCATGGTTGGGGCTTCCAGGCCCCCAAAGGGAAATTCCGGCCGGCCCCAGGGCTCGGGGGAGCGCCCTCCCGTAGGCGTCTGAGTCAAGGGCAGAGTGCTGTTAGAGGCGTTTTCTCCGTTCTCCTCTGGGATGGTCGGGTGGCCGAAAGGCCCCTCAGTGTGCAGGGGTGGGGAAGACATGACCGAGCTCAGGGGGCTGCCTACTTCCGGCATGTAGAAGGGCGGTGGCTCCACCTCCCCAGGGCTGCTGCTGCTGAGGTACCCATAATACTGGCCGTGGTGGAAGGGCCTGGGTACCGGGGGCCTGGCCTGGCCCGTGGCCTGCAGCCGACCTCCCAGGCTGCTGGGGCCCTCGAGCCCACGAGGCTGGAAGCGAGGACTGTATGCTGGTGGAGGCAGGTAGGACTCTTGGCTGGAAGACAGAGGGGTCAGCTGAGGCTTCAGGGCAGCCACAGACGTGGGCACCAGAGGGTCCTCGTTCTCCTCATCCGACTGCCGGAACTCTGGGTACATGTCTGTCTCCTCTGCAAAGGGGAAGCCCTCGATGCGCCGGGTCTTCATTGAGGGCTCAATCTCGGAGGGGTCCATGACGAAACGGCCGTCAGGGCCTCTGCTGATCAGCTCAATGGGGGTAGTAGCCTCAGCCTCGGCCTCAGCCTTGGCCACACTGTATTTCTTGCTGCTGATGGCCCTCTTGGTTTTCTTGTACAGGGACAGCTCCTTCTCCCGGGTGGGGCTCAGCATCCTTTTGGCTGCAGGCTGGCCCTGGTCGTCGGAGGACTCAGACGGGGCACGGAGCGTGCGAATGCTCTCGGGACTCACCTTGCCAGAGGACAAGCTGCAGGCAGACAGCAGGCAGTGAGGGGCACTGTGCCACGCCCGCGGCCTCTTACCCCCAACAACACTAATGCCTAGGAAGGTGATGCCAAGGGAAGGGCTAAGGGGTTGCACGCTGCGGTGACAGACACTCCGGCCAGCTGGCTGGATTCTCTGGACGTGCACTGTCTGCTTTTGGAATGAACAACCACGGCCTGCCCTTTGGCATACTCTGTCAAAGCACCCCACCGGCTTCACTTTCAGGGTCTTCAAGGAACACAAGTTCACTTTAACCCTGACTTAGAATGTATTAAGAAGGTGAATCTGCTGGGACAATAAAACTAACAGAAAAACATCACAAGGCTAAACAGAAACGAAGGTCTTGCAAGTCTGGATCATCTACACTACCACTCCCTCGAGCCGTGCACACCGTTCAAAATACCATGCAGCCCAGCTTACAGAGAATGACTTTGAAGCAGAAACAGGGCTAAACACAGCAACCGTCCCCCCCCCCCGCACCACCCCCAGCAGCCTGAGACACTTACGGAGACTCGAGACTCTTCCTGCAGTGAGTGATGGACAGTGGAGGATCTGCAGGGAAAAGTGGGAGGGAGCCCACTGAGGCCTGACCCGCTGGTGTCAAAGGCAGCCCCAGAAACCGCAGACGGAAGTGCTCCGTGGGCATGGTACCACGTGGCCACCTAGAGGCCTGTACCCACCACCAGGCCCGCCCCATCCCCACCATCCGCTTCCCGCCCTCAGTCCAAACAATTTCCACAGGCAGCTCCACCTGCTAAATTTGTCTCCCTGTTTCCACTCCTGGGGAACCTGTGCTACCATCGGTCATCCCTCCTCCTCCTCCTCGCAGGCAGTGCTTGAACCGGGGCCAGGTGGCGCAGTGGGAGTCGGCGCACACCCACCTTTTTTTCGCTTGAGCTTGCGCTTGCGCTGCTTGTTGACAAAGCAGGCAGCCAGAGTGCTGAACAGGATGGCAGCTGCCAAGAAGCAGATGGTAGCAACGATTCCAGCCAACACAGGCCGGGCCAGCCCGTCCTCAGTCAGGTCCGGCTGCGGGAAGATGTCTGCAAGGAGGGTGAGGGTGCTAGTGGGTCCCTTCCAGCCACGGCACCCCCACCCACAGTGCCAGGGCTCGGCCTCCTCACTCAAGCCGCATGGAAGAGGTCTGCACGCCACATGAGGAGGAGAGGTGGGACAGTCTACAGAAGCCAGGTAACCTCTGTAGGGCGTGGGAAGAAAGGACACCCAGGGCTTGTCCCCATGGGGAGAATCACTCAGTCATCAGCAGTATCTGCCTGGTGCTCTCCATGTGCAGAGAACTTGGTACACACTGTCAGATCGTCTCATCAGCCCAAGAGAGATAGCGCACACAAGCTGCTCTCAGACTCTGACGCAAACACTGGGTATGCTGGGTGTGGGGGACTCGCTCACCACAATCCAGCTGTCCCTGCTGTGGTCTGGGATTTTCTGCCTTCCCCAACGTGCTCTGCACCACAAGAGCCCAGAGATGTAGGCATTTAAGAGCAAAGCCATAGAGCAAGGACAGGGATTGTTACAAACAACCCAGAGCCATCCACTGTTTAGCTGGCCACCGAGCAGACATGCGACTCTCTACAGCCAGGGCTGGTGGTCCTGGGTGTCTATATTCTGGAAGTTGCTCAAGTGGCTGAGACAGTAGAGATGGGCTCAGTGCTCCCATTTCACAGGTAAAGATTTACATTTGTGCCCAAATTCAGTGCCAGTGAACAGCAGAGCCAGGACTAGGCCTGTCTGTCGTAACAAACTCAGAGCGGTTCAGTCAGTAAGTGCCATGTACTTCAGGTCCATCAAAGGGAAAATTGATGCACTGTGATACGCTTGGCCAGTGTGCATCGCTGTGTCAATAATAGTAATGGACAAAAATAACCCAAATTGTGCTGATGAACTGAGAGGAAAATAAACGCCATGGCCTTTGGAAACGGGAGCCTTAGCTCTGGGGAATGCTGCCGTGGCCACATCCTGCTTGGCCCATGAGCAGTTGTCTAATGAGGCAGGTCTCCTTCTGAGAGCCGAATGTAATGCTACTGTTGAGCAGTGACCAGTTCACGGAAATGAGCCCCCAAAACGCTGCAGCCTTGTGCTTCCTTCCTTGTTCCTCCACGCCTGGGTGGATGCCCTGGAGGTGGCCACAGCAGAATGAGCTGAGCTCTGCCTACACAGGTGGCTGTGTTTTACCAAAAAAGCTCCAGGGTGCCTAATATGAGACAGAACTCACACCACTGCCACCTGTGCTCCCCGGAGCCTACAGCGCCCCCTCCCCAAGCCCGCGCTCCTGTAGCTTGGCTGGGCTCACTGCATGAGCTTTTTGGCCAAGGTTCTTGCCCCCTGCCTCAGAGGTCTCTGCACACAGTGCCCACAGACATGGTACCACTGCCGGCTTACTAGGCAAGAGTCGCTTCCATACCAAGGACACCACTTCCCTATGGGAGGGACCTGGCTGTTTTGGGAGCGGGAGTTGGAGAGAAGACATGTAGAAATGGGACCAGTGCCAAGGGAAAGAAAGATAAATGGAGAAAATGCTAGGAGTTGGCTTTATTTAGCCTGAAAACATCTAGGGAAAGGAAGGAAGAGAGGAAAACAACTCCAAACAACAATTTTCCAGTAAAACCCACATAATTATAAAGAAGCCTATAATGGGCATCCCATAAACACTTGCTGACCTGCCGTCTCCTATCCTCCAGTCCACTCCCCCCCGCTTTAAAGAAAGCATGTGAGGAAACAGAAGAATGTACAGTGTATAGTGCTATTCGGGTTCTTTCTGATGACTGTAATGGGAAGGTTGGTTAGATTTCTCGCAGTGACTGTCCTACAGAACTGTCAAAGCCCAGCCCTTCAGCAGGATGCAATACCACAGTCATCGGAAGCATGTACCTCATGGGCTTCAGAAACACTACAGCTTGTACAGCCTCCACTGCCACCTCCTTAGCTCCTGCCCAACCTGTCCTCCCACCTTAGCTATGTCTGAGAGGACTCGTGCACTTAGGGCTCCTGTCCCTACAGCTGTGAGGAGCCTCCCACCTTACATACCTGTGCTGGAAACACCGGCAATGTTGCTTGGCTCACTGATCAGGTCCTGCATGACAGCCAGAACCCGGAACTCATACCAGGTGTCCTACAGCCATAGGGACAACACCCGGTTAGCTGAGGCACCCAGGAGGGACACTATCCCTGCCATCCCTGATCCTGCATGAGAGCTCTGGGGAACAGGACCCCAGAGCACCAGGGTCCTGGTAAGTGTTCCTGGTCAGTGATGGGCAGCACTGGACACTGCTGTGGGGCTACAGACCCTGCTGATCTCAAGCTACGAATGTGGGGTCACTGGAGTCAGGAAGGAAGGTGCACAAGAGTTCTGGAAGGGCACTGTGGAAATGTCAGCTCGCCCACCTGTAATGCAGCACCCAGGGAAGAGAGATACTAGAGATCATCAGGACCTTGGGAAACCAGCTTCCCCTACCAAGAGATGGTCATGCTCGAAGGGGACCCATGAAAAGCAGACACTATATTCTCTGAAGACGATCTTTCTGGAGCCTCCACAAGACCAAGCACAGAGCAGGGTCTGAGGACTCTGTCAGCCTCTCATGCTGCCCTGCCCGAGCTGGTGTCTGTGCTCAGGATGAGTACCCACTGCCACCCAGCCAGCCCTGTTCTGGGGACCTCAGCAGCAGATCCAGGAGCGCCCAGCAAGGGAGGCAAGGAGACAGCGTACAGGACTCAACCCCATGCATCCAGGCCATGTCTCCCGAGCTCCCAGCCACTTCCAGAACTGGGGAAAGAGGCAAGGAAAGCCAGGCTTCACCTGTGACAGATCCTTGGCAAAGAAATCTCCATCGGTGCCCGGAATGCCATCATCCAGCATTTCCCAGCGCTCCCCGACTCGGAACTCCATGATGTAGCGGTCGATGGGGAAGCTGTGGTTGGCAGGTGGGAGCCAGGACAGGAGCACACCCTGCTGGGTCCGATTGGCTGTGAGGCACCTTGGTGAGGTAACCAGCACCAGAGGTTCTGGAGTTGTGATAGGGAATGCTGCAGAGGAGGAAGGTGGCGTCACAATGTAGGGGCGACTGCGGCCTCCGCATCCACGGTGTCACCGAGAGAACCCCTCCCGGTCCTAAGGATGGGTCCCAGGATAGGTGGCCCAGAGCATCCTGCCCCAGCCTCCAGAGGAGGTCGAAAGAACAAGCGTGCAAGAGTCAGACACCCCTCACCAGGGAAGGAACAGCAGCGAGGGGAGAAGAGCCATGTGGACTGCGTGTCACGTGCCTATGTGGTCTGCATGGAGCTGAGAAGCCCCGGTCTGCTGGGGACACAGTGGCTATCTAACATCGCAGACAGTACGGGACTCATGTGTGGTGACGCTGCTGTACATCCTCCTGCACCACCTGCCGCAGACAGTGCGGCCCATACAGGTGTGTCCAGGACAGAGTACTTGACAATAATAATAAACAACTGTGATTGGATTATGTGTCTGCCATATGAGACATTTTTTTTTGTTTTGGTTTTTTTTTTTTTTTTTTTTTTTTTGGCAGTACTAGGGACTAAACCCAGGGCCTCTGCTCTGGGCAACATTTTCGGCTTTTTTTTTTTTTTAATTTTGACAAATTCTGGATAAGTCACCAGATTGTCCAGGCTGGACCTGAACTTGAGATCCTCCTACCTCAGCCTCCAGGAGTGCTGAGGTTACAGGGGTAATCCCAGCTACAATGGTAAATTTTGTCATTAGCATGTACTTCCAGTTAACAAAACAGCTTCCTGTGCGGCAACAGCGCACCCTTCCCAGCCAGCGCCAGCTCCACACGTCTTGTGCTTCCTGAGCTTGACAGCACCATTTCTCACAGGCTGCGTCACCCACATTTGGTAAACACATGCCGTAACATTCGCGCAGTGACAATGCTGCTGACTAGCGTTTCTCGGGCGCCTTCACCGTGTACCCCTGCTGTTCCCAGGAGCTACAGAAATGTCAGCACGCTGTTCACTTCCAATTCTCTTCTTGGCCCAAGAGCACAGAACGTGGCCCAGTCCCTCTGCCCACCCTGGTGGCAGTACAGGAGGGACTCTGGAAGCAGCCTGTCCACCCAGACCATTCTCAGGTCTCAGGGGAGGGGAAGCAGTTACAGCCAGGCAGCGCAGAATAGTGACATCCAGCCTCCCCTGCAGACCTACCCAATCTCCAAGCTGAGGCCTCATGAGGAAGGGCAAAATGCAAAACCTCTTCCTACCATCTGAGGCTGCAATAATAATTCGGCCAAAAGTACCAAGCAACCAGGTGCCCCTGCAGGAGAACACACCAACTCCCAAGCAGGATCCCAAAGCAACCATCACAGAGGGTATCCGTTCAGGTGCCAGGCACGTCCAAAATCCCAAATGCCAGCTTGGGGTCATGACTACCATCATCTTTCTGTGCCCCAGTTCTGAGGAAATAGTCCAAGACATGCTGGCCATAGGCACTCACCTAAAGTATTCACAGTGACCACCTCACTGAAGGCGCTGGTGCCCAGCTTGTTCTGGGCCAGGACACTGAACTGGTATGTGGTCTCGGGCTCCAAGGTGTCCACTAGCAGCCAGCTGGGGCCCGGTGGCACTGACAAGGACAACCAGTCATGGGGCCCAAACTGTGCCCGCTTCATCCTGGCCAAAAGAGAGAGAGAGGATGGGGACAAAGGAGTGAGTGGGTCATACTGGAGAGAAGAGTGGCCGCACTGTCCTCAGGGAGAAGAGGGGGAAAAGACCACACTCCCGGGGTCGAGGGCAGGAAGAGGGGATGCCAAGGCAGGTGACCTGCCCAGCTTTGGCTGTGCCAGCCCTCACGCCATCAGCTACCTCCACTGCTGGCCCCACTGGCCCAGAAAGGGTCTGGGTAGAAACCATGCTGAAGTCACTGGCCACAGCACCAAGTGCATTGTGGGAGAATCCCACCCTGGGCAGCAAGCGACAAGCGAACTCTGCCTTGGGAGAGGAGGAACACTGGAGAGTGACGACATGCATGTGAGGATGGACAGGACTAGGGAAGGGCCTGTGGGGGGGGCCCACCTGCCCACCCCAGAGTAACCAGGGAGCTCACGCAACCGAATCAGATCTGGGTCACCTGAGGATGTCCAAGGCATATGACAAAGGTGGGCCCCCACAGTGAGATCATGATGCCAAGGGTCTTGAGAGCTAGAAATCTCAGTGGACGGGGACATCGGACTGTGCATAGAGTGTACAAAGGGGGCGAAGGCTTTCCAAGGTTCTAGAGGGCTGCCAACTCTCAGAAGTCAATGAAGCCACCTGCTGCAGTGCCAACGTGCACCACTCGGGGGAGACATTGCCCGGTGGAGTCAACCTGGTCCTTCCGCCTTGCCCTGGAACTCGGCACATGCCCAAAGGTCCCCTCTAAGTTTAAGGCTTGCCACCTTGCACACCAGGAGGGTAGGCACAGCAAAAGGAAGCTAGCGCCAAACATATGAGTCAGGACACAGAGCTGGAGGCGGTCAGAAAGGAGGGAAGACGCCCTCCTGCCCAGGGTACACAGGGAGCCAGCACACACGTGACGAAGCAAAGCAGAGGAGCAGCAGTGTGGAGCAGTGCCAAGCAGCGAGGGGAGTGTGCTCTGTGCCAGGCCTTCTGCTCAGCATCCCTGGAGGGGGCTCGGCCAGCCCAGCCCAGCCCAACCCCCATTACTCTGCCACAGAGGAGACACACAGACGGGGAGGTAAAGGGGGCTGCAACTGAATCCTATGCAGGACCCACAGTGCCTGGGACACCCAGCCCCCAAACCACCTGGCAGAAACAAGGCAGATGCCCTCGCCACCTCCTGCTGCTGCTCCCTGAGCCCCCTGAGCGCGGCTCTGCAGTCAGGGTTTCCTCCTCCCCATGCTCAGGCTGAGCCCGCTGGCAACACGGCCAGGGCACACAGGTCTGAAGAGGCAAAGTGAGGGGCTTCCTCCCCGTCTGGTCACCCGTGAGGCAGGTGGGCTGCAGGCCTCGACAGAAGCCATGGGGTGATGAGGAATCCCCGGCCTCTCTCCCACTTTCCCTGGTCCTCTGGTCTTCACCCTGGTGCACGCATTTGGAGACCTCTGCCTACCCTAAGGTTTGGGTGAAGATCCCACATGGCTGTGTCCGTCTAAATCACAACAGGCACATGAGACACTGGTGGCAAGGCAAGGAGAGAGCAGCAGCTCTCCAAGCCAGTTCCTTGGCTGACTGAGTAGAAATGAAAATAGATCCTATGCATCAGGCCGGGCTATTTCACAAAGCTCCTAGAGTCACCAGGAGTCTCCTCAAGCCACCAGAGGAACCCAGAAAAAGAATGAGACAGGACGCTAAAGATGAGAGTCACTGAGATGTGTCAGGGCAAGCTGCAGATGGTCAGGGGCAATTCAGGCACTGGGTCAAACTGGCTGCCTCCGCCTTTAGGCTAGGAGTACAGATTCCCGTTAAGATACCCCCAGCACCCATAAGGACCCAGTCTGTCTGCCCCGTCAGCCACCTGAAAAGCTGGCAGGTGCAGACCACAACCTCCTCGGACCTCCCCCACCCCGGGACTGCCTCAGTTGGGCAAGGGGGAGAAGCAGAGAGCGAAGCATGCGGGGCTGACTCACAGAGGTCCGTACCAAACTGAGAATGTCTGCTCGTAGCCTCCATCATAGCCCGGTTCCCAGGACACGTTGGCAGTTGTCATGGAGACCTGGACCCGGACACTGCCCGGGGCGTGGGGGCTGGTGCCTGGAGACCAAGGGAGATCTCTCAGACTGAAAGGAGGGAGCCCACTGCCTCGGAATCCCTCAGCTGGGTGCACAGACCCCAAGCAGTAAAGGCACAGAGCGGCAGAGTGCAGTGCTACCGTGGGTCGGGTGGGGGAGGCCCCAGAGTGCAGGGGACACCCCAGGAATGCGGGGCAAACAGAAGCCAGAGCTTCCTCATCCCAGGCCTAAGTTCTATGCGCCTCTTGGGAGCACAGCAGCACTCTCCCTGATGTCCCACACAAAACCAAAGCTGTTGCCTCCTGCAAAGGCCCCGCCTTGGGACACAGACCCACTCCGCCAACACGAGGCAGCACCCACAGGTAACAGGTCATCTCAGGGCCAAGCCCAGGTCCCAGGTACTAATGATGATGGTGCTCAGTTGCACACTTCTTCAGCCTCCGTCCCAACTAACACCACCTAAGAGACACCAGTGCCACCTCCTCGATTGTGAGCAACAAGGAACGCAGACCGCCTGGTTCACAGCCTAAAACCAGCGGTGATCACTCAGGGGTGCTGGCCTGCGGCACGACCGTGGCTGTCAGAGGGCCAGGTTATGAGGGACTCTGAGGTCGGCTACCAGAGATACATGCCCCGGCAATCAGACCCAGAAGCTCAATCCAGGTGGGAGGAGCCCCGTCACTTCCTCCCGCCCGGCCTCCTCGAGCCAGGATGTACCCCAGGACATGTCACCATGCCTCAGCCCGGCATGGGTCCAGGCTTCGCCCCATCCCAGCCCTTCCAACCTCCCCACAGGCTCCACAGCCCGCCAGCCCCAGGCTGCCTCCCATGCCATGGACAGGACCCAGGCTGCCCATCTCTCACCAAGCACGGGGGTGCCGACTCTGCGCTCAGGACCAGACTGACCTGAAAAGAGTGCCCGACATGTGGATGGTTGCCCTCAAACACGCTCTGCTACCTACCGATGACAGTGAGGTGGGTGCTGGCAGTGATGGTTGTGACCACGTTGGTGGCGACACATTCCCACTCTCCGTGGTCCTCCTTGCTCAGGGCACGGAACTGGAGGCTCCCACTGGGCAGGGCACTGTGCTTGCTTCTGCTGGGCTTCCCTACCTTGGCCGACAAGGGGAGAGAGACAGTGGGCAAGATGGAAGTGAGGAGAGGAGGCACCGTGGCTCATGGAGGAGAAGGGTGCTGGGGTCAGCCCAGGCCCTCAGCCCCCATCCTCCACCCCACACCCTCCACGGCATCCGCCGCTATAGGAAGTTGGTCCTCCGCTGGACATCTAGTCAGCAGAGCAGGGCCAGAGCAAAACTGAGCACGGGTGCCTCGCCTGCCCACAACCCAGGAGCTCTGGAGCCCAGGTACCTTTCTCCAGGTGATGACAGGGAAGGGGTCCCCCGCGGCGGCACAGGGGATGAGCAGCTCTCGGCCGGCCTCCTGCCTGTACTCCCAGCCTGGTAGCACCGTGAAATACGGGGGGTCCTGGGGAACACAGGCACGAGTGTGCAGTCAGGTGCCCACATGTGCACTGGGAGGCCACACACTGCCCCAGTGCCTCACCTTTAGGACGAGCCGTGCAGGAGCAGACTGGCCCATGGTCCCCAGGGTGTTGTAAGGCACACACGTGTAAGTGCCAAGAGCCTCCTCGGTGGCCTCTTCAATCCGAATGGAGCCATCCTCCATCAAGGTCCAGCCCAGGTTCTGCCACACACAGACAACCAGGCAGGGAGCAGTGGTTAGGGGACAGGCACACTGCCTACCACCCGGGACGGAACCTAAGCCGGGCTGGACAGTACGAGACAAAACAGCAGCCAAAGTCAGGGGCAGGCATCAGCCCCATTCCCCAGGAGAGTGCCGAGGTCCCACCGGACTTCAGACCCTGTAGGAAGCAGCTCAGTGTCTTCCCAGACCCGCTCTGTTGAGGTTCAGAAGGTCCAGCAGAGCACTGGGGCCCAGGGGTGGCATCTCACCTGAGCCCCCACACCCACTCACCTTCTCCACCTGCAGGGGGCGGCCGTCCTTGTTCCACTTCACCACAGTGGCAGGCGGCTCTGCATCCACAGGGCAGCGAATGTAGCCATGGATGCCCACAGGCACATAGATCACGGGGGGCATGTTGAGGACACGGGCCGGATCTGAAAGGGGAGAGAAGAGGGACAGGTGAAAAGCCAGGTCAGCAACGCAGCAAACAAACCCAGAGCCTACCAGGCACCGCATTGTCTCTAGGTGGCTCCACAGTGCCCAACACTGCCCAGGGCTGGGGCCACCACGGATAATGAGACCCCCACGCACGCCCACAGGCAGCAAGCTGTGCTGCAGACTCACCCGCCCGCTCACCCTGTTAGACTATTTGGAGGCATTCAAAGGCACACTCCTCCAGCCCCCGTCCAAAGCACTCCAGATGCCCCAGCCCCGGACTGTGTCTGTCAGGCAGTGACTCCTGAGGTCCAGTCCCTCAGCCTTAGCTCACACTGCCCACCCGCTCCCTACCCACTCCTGGTCCCGAAGTCTGTCCCGGGGGCAAGCAGTTCAGCTCTGTACATCCTCAGTCTAAGCCAGTGCTACCCAGGATCCCATTAAGCTGAAGCTGCAGTGAGTATTTCTGGCTTCTCCATCCCTTCTGCTGGATGTCTGGCCTCCCCTGGCCTCAGTCTCCCCGCTAGATCCTGCCGCTGAAGTGCAGGCTCCACCCTGGCTGGGGAGCAGATGAAGCCTGCAGGACGGCAGCCCTGTGACGCAGGCTGAGTCACCTCCTCTCAGTTCTCCCCAGTCCCCCGAGGGCTACGGAGAAGGATCCAGAACCAGAGAAGCTGTGAGGATGAATGAAGCTGGTATCTTCTAAGCACTCTGAAATCTTCCGAGAACAGCATTACATAAACACCAGGCCACGTTATATATTTAGACATAGCTTCCTACTTTTGTATGGTGGAGTCTTTTTTTTTTCCTCCGAGGTTTTCAAAGGGTTTATGAATGGGAAATACTCTGAATGCTGCTCTTTAGCAGAAATAAAGATTCTTGTCTCACCCACCTATAAATCTCAACCCCCTGGATTCTCTTTGAAGGCAATAAGGAGGTAAAAAAGGACAAGTGGGAGTGACTGGTGGAGCTGGCGCCAGGAGAGACAGGGAAACCGAGACATCTCTCCGACAGAAAGACAGCCTCGGTTCCGAAGATGGGATCCGGTCCTGGTCAGGCACACTGTCCTGAAGAACACCGTGCCCTGGAGGCTCCACTCCTTGACCCATGGCAACTTCCTGTCCAGGGCACAGCCTGCACGATGAAGCCTACCAGGTGGCATCTGCTCCTCCTGGCTCCGGCCCCTCCCCTCAGGCCCACCCTCAGTCCCTTAACGACAACTCTCCACCTGCATTTCTGACTGCACATCTGTCTGGCTGGATGCACCCTGTGTCCCAGGCTTCACAGCTCTCAGGAGCTTGGACTCACATCAAGGCCCGCAACAAGGCCTTTGGGTTGTGACACAGGAAGTGGAGAGAAGGGCCCTTGTGTCCACCAGCAGAGCCAGTTCACAGGGATGAGAAGTGACACAAGTGGGGGGTGAGGGCTCAGGGGCCCAGCAGGCCCAGCCCGGCTCCACCACTCTGCCCGCCTTGGGGAGATGCCTCCAGCACTCGCGCTCAGTGCAGAGGTCTGAAGCGCTTCGCTCCCGGGGCCACCAACTGTTCCTTTGCTTGTCCTCAGCTCCCAGGCTGAGCCAGCCAGCCGCTCTCCAGACTGTTACAATTCTTCCCCTGCCGCTTCTGGTCCCCCACACAGGCCCTCCTAAGATGGAGCATCTGTCAGTCTGTCACCTACAGCCGAAACGTGGGCCTTTGTTGCTGAGTGACAGGGCCATCCGCGAATCAAAAGGAAGACATTAATCCTCATTACTCATCCTTCTCCCTCACTTGCTCTCACAATGCTCAGCTTGCCAGAGGGTGGGAAAGCAACCAGCAGCGCTGGAGTATTAAAGATTAGCAAAGTGAATTACTGTGCTCACTCAGCAGCCTTGATCACCCTGCGTGAGAAGCAGCTCACGCCTTTGGCGCTCAGCAGCCCTGGAGAGGAGCACAGGTCACCACAGGAAGTAGGGCAAGAGAATGTATGGTCACCCGGGACAGGCCCTCTACCCCTGTCCCATACTGTCCAGGCCTCGAGGAGCAGAGCACAGCAGGCAGGAAAACTGGCCCAAGCTGGCTCTCAGCACCCCTTCATGCACTCGAGAAAATTCCCCCACAGGGACTGCTTCAAGGCTCAGCAGTACGGACCAGTGCTCCAGGCAAGGCCAGCCACTCCATTCCAAAGGACAGCTGGCCAGAGATGGGGTCTGCTTATCCTTGAAGCTTGATGCGAAAATCAGTCCATGGAGGATACCCAGCAAGCAGCAGCTCAGCCTGTGACCGGCCTGGCCCCCTCCGCACTGTCCTGTCCCCTCGCCCCCCACCCATGCTCCCTTAAATGGTACTTGGTCTCTGCCCCCCTCCAGCCCCATTCCAGCTGAAGCAGCTCGACTCTTCTACAATGCCCACACTCACACTGTACAGTCAAGTACGCTGAGGCCGAAGGGGAGCGCCCCAGGCTATTGCTAGGGACGCAAGTGTACTTCCCAGCGTCCTCTGGCTTCACCCGGAAGATGATCAGTGTCCCGTCAATCAGGATCCGCACCCTCAGCTTCAGGTCGCTGCAAAACCACAAGGAGACAGAGGGAAGGAGTGTTGACAAGTCACAGAGATGGTGTACCCCCTGGACCCCAAGCCAGGCAGCAATGAGTCGCCCACACCTCCTGGGTGCACCAGACCCTGTTGAGAGCGGCTGAAGCTGGAAATTGAACACATGTGCAGGGCTGTGGCATGGCCAGCCCGAGAACAAAGAGATGCCTCAAAGGGCAAGCAAGATAAGGCCACAGCTGAGGACACCTGGCTCCAACTCCAATTAACGAATAGAGACTGCAGCCGCAGGCATCTCACTCCTGCTGTCTATTTCCTACCACAAATGTTATCATGGATATAAGACAGTTCTTTTAAATTAGCATAAAAATACCACTCCGAGGAGCCGGGCATGGTGGTACACGCCTTTAATCCCAGCACTCGGGAGGCTGAGGTAGGTGGAGCATTGTGAGTTCAAGGCCAGCTTGGGCTACAACGCGAGCGCAGGGCTGGCCTGAGCTACATAGTGCGACCCTGCCTCAAAAAACCAGGGTCGGGAGTTTGGCTCAGCAGCTTAAGCGCCTGCCCTGGCAGGTGCAAGGTTGTGAGTTCGATCCCCGGGGCCGCAAAAAAAAAAAAATAATAATACCACTCGGAGAAGTTGTTGAGGTGTCTCTCCAGGTCCTGCTCAGATCCTGCCCTTTCCTCAGTATTCCATCTCTTTTTTTATGAAAACCTAATAAATATGGGCCACCCAGAGTCTCGAACTCTGCTAGAGGGTTTTGATCTTCCTGAAGCCCTAAATCATATCACTTGTCTCATTTATTTAAGCCTTTGCCACACACTTGTTTGGGAGATTGGGGATCTTGTCCAGGTCCCTGATAAAACCCCTGTTCCCTGACATTCCCAGAGCCCCCCATGCCTTCAGGCCCCTCTCTGGCCTCAGAGGGGAAATACAAGCTCCAATCTAGTCCCACCCCAAGACTCCAGAGCCTGGGGCCAACAGTACAGCCCCTGATCAGAGCCCTTGCCCTGGAAACTGCAGTGGAAACTCCCAAGCGGGGCTGGGAAGGATGCTGCTCACTTTTGGAAGTAGACATTCTCGTCCTGCCAGTACCAGGTGTATGTGAGGTTGCCTGGATACGCCTCTGCCCGGCAGGTGAGCAGAGCATCTTGGGAGATGTTGACAGTGATGTTCTCAGGAGGGGAAACGATGAAAGGAGGCCCTGGAGAGAATGGAGAACAAACATCACCTCTGCCACAGCAGAGAGCAGCTGCCCAGGCTTCCGGGAACAGACTTTGGAAGCAGCACAGCCTGGAGCTGCTATGGGCTCAGGAACTCGCCACACCTGCACCTACCCACAAGGCCCCAGCCCGCATCCAGCCCACCCTGCCTGCACCCCCACCCTGCCCAGCTCTGCCACAGCAAAGCTGAGCAGGAGACTGTGTCAGGGGAGGCAACGATCTGGCTCCAGACAAGAAAGAGGGTTAGAGGGCAGAGTGAGAAGGCTGAAATTCCAGCAGTCCCTGGTGCAGCTGGCCAGTCTCCACCGAGCTACAGGGAGACCTCTGGCCCTGGCTGCCACTCAGTCCTAGCAGGTGTGGGCACCACCACAGCAGCTGTGTCAGCAGGCAGAGCCGCCCCCAGCCCCTCTCCCAGCAGGTTGCGGGGGAGGCAGAGCCCCTCCAGGGGACCCCGCCCACCCTGTGCAGTGAGTGCCCAGCCCTGCACCCTGGCATCTCATGATGCTGACTGTGCAGACCCCAGCTTTGCCAAATGCCCTTGCTGTTGTTTAAATGCCTGGGGCTTGGATTGCCTCCCCATTTTTACTTATTGATGCCATCACTAATGGACAGATGACTTGAGGAAGGTCGCCTCCCCGGGGAGATGGAGGCGCAGTGGGGACACTATCTAAACAGAGGGAAACCAGAAATCCACTCAGCTCAGGCCTCCCTGGCACTCTGTGATGCAGTTTCCCAGAGGAGCCAGGATTGGAGATCTGGTCATGAGGTACTCAGGACCCAGCAGCCCCTGCTCAGCTCCTCCCGGTCTGCCTGTCTCATCAGCTGCCAGAAGGGCCCTGCCAGAGGGCAGTGTGGACAGAGGCTGAAGAAATCCCCTACCTTGGACAAGCAGGTGGGTGGTATGGACAGCCTCCCCCTGGATACTGTATGCCCGACAGGTGTAGGCACCTCTGTCCTCCCGACTGACGGACGTCACCGTCAGGCTGCCGTCACTCACCTGGGGGCCAAGGACAGACAGCTCATGACCCATCCGTGGGCCCCACCAATGCGACCACTGCGCAGAGATGCTGTCAGAGAAACCCGGCTGGGAAGGCTGAGGGATACATGCACTGGGGAATGCAATGGCCAGGTGACAGGGAGGACACCTGTGGCTGGCCAGCTGCAGAGGGAGGGGAGCTGGAGGGCGGGCAGGATGAGCGGTACTCACCTGGTACTTCCCACTAGCACTGAGGAGCGTCCCCTCCTTGAGCCAGGTAACAATAGGCTTGGGGTTCCCAAAAGCTGTGCAGGTCATGGTAATACTGCCCCCCTCCTTGGCCTCGATGTACTGGGGCGGCGTTTCTGTAAAGGTGGGAGGGGCTGCAAGAGAGACCACAAAGGTGAGGGATGGGATCGTGCACATATGCATGCATGTGCACAACTCTCCTTGCAACCTACAGGATGTGAGGACACCCAAGGAGCCAAGTGTGAGGTAGGTAAAAGCCTGCTGGTGAAGATCACAGGAGAGGGGTGACCTGGGATTCAATCTCTGTCTAGCTGGGCCAAATGTTTACTAAGCATCTTCCATGAAGACACTGCTGTGCTCAGCACTAAGGTCACGACGTGAACAGAACAGGGCCCCCCACAATCTCCTACCACCCATCAGTGTCTCCCCACTGGGTTATCGTGATGCACGGGGACCCCACTCAGCTCAGCCAGGCCCCCCCATTTCCATGGCACTAGCCACTAGAGCCCTGCCCAAGCTGGACACAGACCCGGCCCCAGCTGCAGTTGGTTCTACACACAGAAGAATACCATCCCTGCCTTCCCTTCTAGCTCCCACAGATAACAAAGTGGGACGCTCCCTCATCAGTTCCCCTCTGACGATGCAGGTCATCTTCCCTCTGCACCGGAGCTGTGAATAAAATTCCACCCCATTTGGATAGTTGGCTCCAAGAAAGTCCCATTCCCTTGAGCTGCTTGTCTGAACAACCTAGTCCATCTGAACCCTCAGAATATGGGTGCTGCAGTTCCATTGAGGCAAGGTGGCCCCATTCTGAACACCGCCCCAAGACCCACAGCACTGGCCTAGGAGCCCAGTTGAAGTTCCTCAGAGCCCTCCAAGTTTGGGACCCAAGCTCAGAGCCAGCTGCAAGCAGGGCGTGGTGGTGCACACACCCGTAACCCCAGCACTCAGCAGGCTAAGACAGGAGGATTGCTGCAAGTTTGAGGCCAGCCAGAACTACAGAGTTCAAAGCCAGCCTGAATTACAGAGCGAGACCCTGTCTCAAAAAACAAATAAAAGAGCTAGCTGGGTAACTTTGGGAATCCTTCACCCTTTAGAATTGAAATGTAGAATCCACGACACATGTGGAAAAGATCTTGTTCAGTACAGGTATATGTTTAAAACAAATACTGGTTATCCTGCAACCACTCTGGTGGTTATCACCCTCCCCCAAGCCACTGAAGTACTAAGAAGTTTCAGAAGGGCTCCCTCCCCTCCACTAAGCCCTCCAGAAGACTGAGTCATAGGGCTTTAGGATTGGGTCCTTCCCCATTAAGCCCGTTTTCCAACATACTTCTGCTCACTGTGCTTTCATCATTCCGGCCTTCTTTGTCTTCTGGCGAGAGCTTCCAACCTCAGGGCCTTTGCATGTACGGTTCTCTCTGCCTAAAACTCCATAACCAGATCTCACTGCCTGGCCTCAGTGTGTCAGCTACCTGCCACATCTGCCTCACCTGGTCAGCTCATTTGATCTGACACTCCAGGGTCCCTACGCTTTGCCCTGTTTTGTTTCATCTAAAGCACTTCTTGCCGGGCGTGGTGGTGTACGCCTGTAGTCCCAGCACTCAAGAGGCCGAGGTAGGAGGGCTGTGGTGAGTTCGAGGCCAGCCTGGGCTCCATAAGCAACTTCAAGGCCAGCCTGGACTACACAGCAAGACCCTGTCTCAAAACAAAACAAAACAAAAAAATACACATACAAAAGAAAAACAAAACAAAACAAGCACTCTCACTAACTGAAGCCCATGTTATTTGCTTCTAATCTGTCCCCATTAGTGGTTGTAACAACTCCCTGATCGTGTAGCACTTGACAAAGTGCTTAATGCCCATTTGTAGAATGAATGAAATGAACAAGGGTACACAATACACACCACAGACCACCACAGTGCAAATACACAGAACATCTTGAGAGCAAGACCCCAGAAAGACCCTTCAGCCTGCAGCCTCCAAAGCTCCTGGCCCAGCACAGGCATCTGGCACATGGAGGGGGCACACTTCATCACACACACCCCCAAAAACCCAACTCTCCACCGGCATCTAAGAATATGCTAAGCATGACAGTCCCAAGCCCTCACAAAGGGAGCCTCGAACCCTGATCCCAGGCCCTGAGCCGGCACGTTCACTACCTGCAGAGGCCTCCCCATCCTGCCGAAACACACTTAACATAGCCACGGCCTCCATTACCTATGGTATCATACTTAAAAGAAAAGATAATAAATTAAATTATGTCCTGGAGTGACAAATTAATTACTAATTACATAATTACTTTATTATTTAGGTGCTAATCAGGAAAGTACTTTGAACAATTTCAAGTTTTCAGGAAAATAATGGTTTGACTCTCGATTATTTACTGAATTAGGTGTTAGCTTGCCAGCTGCATTTCCAGGCTTAATTCTTTCTGCAAGTGCCCTATAATTAATAGTGCAGGTTAGAAATAGGCTGGCCCCTCCTCCAAGGAATTCACCAGCCTAACGGAAGCCTTGGCTTGGGCTTCTCGTTCATTTTATATGTGATAAAGAAATAATTGGGTTTGTTTCCACCCAAATGGTCTTCAAAGAAAACACAGAAGGGAATGAAACCATTTGTAATTCTAATTTCTCACTGGCCTTTCAATTTCCAAAGGTGATCCCTGTCAGAAAATGCCTGGCATTCTACTTTGGAAGCAAGGGAATGCTGGGAATACTTGTGCTGCTGGATGGAACTGCAGAACTCAGAAGGGGACAGAAATGTCTCTCATGAAGGAGGGCATCTGCTGTCTTCTGCCTACTGTAGGCAAATTCCTTGGTCATGGCAAACTTTGCTCTATCACATGGAGTCTGTGCCATGCCTGGCTGTCAAGCATGGGGAGATGGTGCAGCATCTTAGCACTTGTACCCAATACTTCCTTATCTCTGCCTGTGTTCCCCAAATGAGGCACGCTTCTCCCTCAGGGCTCTGTGACATGCTGTTCCCTCTTTCCAGAGTTCCCACCTCCCACCAGCTCCAGCTAAATTCTCCCCTGACCAGGGCTCTGAAGAGGCCACTTCTAGGAAGCTGTCCCTTCGGTGTGTCCTCAGCCCCACTGGCAATCATCTCTGGACTGGACTGTTTCTGGAAGTCTCCTTAAAAGCCCCTGCCACGTCCCCAGAGGCTGCCACAGAGTAGACAGTCTGACAAGAATATGTCTTGAATGGGTAGTCACTGCTGTATTCACAAAGACTTTTCAACTACCAAAGTTCTCTGTGTCTTCTAGTCTGATGTCTTTGCTAATGACATCTTCATCTGACTTTCTACCTTCTCTTTCTTGAGAAGGAGACAGCCAGCATCTTACCCGCAATTACACACGTGTGATTAATGCTCCGGACACTGTGCAAGATCCACGCCAAGCATTTCCACCAAATCCTCACAACAACCCTGCAAAAGCCATTGCTTTTTTTAACTGAGGAAACCAAAACTCAGAGAAGTAACCTGACCTGCCCAGGACTACAAAGCTAACATGGAATAGGTTCCTGAAATAAACCAAATCTTTCAAGAGTCTTGTTCACATCGATTCCACTCTGAGCAATCAGGAATTTCCAAAGAACCAACTCCCACTCCTGCCGAGACAGGCATTCGAAGGAACACACAACCCCAAAGTAAACTCTAGTTTCTGATCATGTGAGTAATGCGATGCGTGGTATCTGCATACTGGCACAGATACTACCAACCAACCAGGACGACCTGAAGGGAACAAGGCCGCTCCTCAGCGTGGCTTTGCTCCATTTAGGAAAGGGAGGGCACGAGGCAAAAGGAAGGCACATCAGGACGATTGTCTTGGTGTTCAATCAGCAAAGCTTGGAGCAGTAGATTCACCTTCCTAATTATGTTTTGCTTGGACTAATATTAAGAGGAGTTTTTATTCCATGTACATACAACAGCTGGCATCAAAGGGAGGTGACTGAAAGCTGGCTTAGTACAAAGGACAAAGCACCCAAGATTTAAAGTCTGCCTGCAGTCAGGGTCTGGGGCTGACTGACAGGAGCCAGCCCCATCAATGGCCTGAACCAACACCGTGTTTAAAGTCTCCTGCCCTACAGACGAGTCCCCTTGCTACAATACTCAGCTCCAGGGCTGAGGAGTGGCCCAGTGCCTGGCTAAAATCCACAAGGCCCTGGTTTGACCACTAGCATGGCAAAAAATAAAAAATAAAAATATGTCAAATAAAAAAATACTTTGTTCTTCTAAGATCTTAGAGGAGTTCTGAGACCCAGAAGGAGAACAGGTCAGACAATTCTTCTACCGGTCAGTAAGGAGAAGGAGCTGTGCTTCAGGGCAGACCAATTTCAAGAGAAGCTTCCAAGCCAGGAATGACATCAATTTCTCTCTTCTAACCACAGTATTCACGGCCTCATGCACCAAAACATAAGCACCACACTGCATGTGGCAGATACAAACAGCCATCAAAGCCTCAAATACTAGCACGGCATTGCAATATGGTGATGCTCCATATACTTTTGCCATGAGTAAAATAAAGAATAAGTGTCAGGCCAAAAGAACAAAGTAAAACCAAAGCAAAAAAACTCACTCCCCTGCCTCTGTGGGGACAGTTGCTCCTCCGTCCTTCCTCTGCGCTCTCAGCTCCTGGCTGCTCCAGAGCACCCCCTCCCAGGCAGGGACTCCCAGGGACACAGAGAGGGGACTCACCCTCCAGGAGACGCTGAAGGCCCCCAGCTTCCTGCCTCTGAACCCCCATGGACCCAGTCCACAGCCTATGCCAAGCTGGGGGCTGGGCAAGCCCAATCCGGCTTGCTCACCCCACCAATACTTGAAAAGCATCTGTACACAGCAGGATCCACTTAACCTGAACCATAAATAACAGCCACCAAAGCCACTCCTGCATTTTATGAGCTGGTAAAGCCCATCTGAGCAGGGGCCGTGTTTACTGCTCATCTGGTACAGGGTTGGGCATGTAACAGACCCTCGATACTCATTATCCAAATAAACACATTCAACAAGGAACCACGTCGTCCACCTAAGAAGAGGAACTTCTGAACTCCTACTGGAGGGAGGGCTCTTTCCAGGTTTGCAGGTCACCCGAGGCCAGGAATGATATTAGGAATGGCTGATTTGGCCCCACGGAGCCTTAACCTGAACTATAGGTGTGCAGAAGCAGATCCTGAGTTCCCCACGTCTGATACCGCCTGGCAACCAGGGGCTGCTGTTCCCATGTGCCCCAGGGACCCAGGGGTTCCAGGAAGACAAGCGGCAGGGGGAGAGGGACAGGAGCAAACTGAGATCTCACAGGGTTCAGGCTTGCAGCAGCAAGGCTGGGGAACAGTCCAATAGGTGGTCAGGAGAGGGGCTTCCTGCAGGGCAGCCCCCACCCCCAGAAGAGGCCCGTACGCACCGTTGATGGTGAGGTGCACCCAGCTGCCGTTGTGGAAGGTGTCATACTGCTGATCCAGCATGAGCACTTTGCACTCATACCAGCCCTGGTCCTCAGAGCGCACCTGCTCCAGCCGCAGGGATGCTTTATCATGAAGACTGGCCCGGCCTGGGGAAGAGAGTGGACAGAAGCCAGGGAGGCCATCAGGGTCAGATCAGCGGCTCCTCCCCACCTCCCACCCAGCCAAAGGCGGGGACATCTTGTGACCTTCAAACCAGTTCCCAGGGCAGGGCCCTGAGATGACAAGGGCACCACCTCTGCCAGCAACAGGTAGCAAAGGGGAAGGCAGGACACCTCGGTAGGAGCCACTGTCCCCTCCCAGGCAGCCCTGCCCCAGCCAGGGAGCTGCTCAGTGTTCAGCACTGAGAAAAGCTTCGGCCGTTAAAATACACCTGTTCTTTTGGAGATCTCTTGGGACAAAAGAAAAGCATAACACATGATGGATACAGAGCTGAGGGAGAGAAGAGAGAGAAAAGCGGGGAGGTGGAGACAGAAGAGAATACTCTTGGAGTGATCCCTGCCCCAGCTGGGTGCCCGGGACGGCCTTGCCCAGCACCCCCCTTGCCAGCCTTCTCATGTGGGACAGGGCTCCCAGCACTAGGCCCTCACAGTTCTGCTACCAGATACAACTCTTGCCAAAGCCCAACCACTCCAGGAGCTGAAGATAATGGGCCCGTAACCCCGAGGGCCAGGGATGGGTTGACAAGTAGAGCAAAACCCCAAGCTGCCCTTCGTTAGCTCCATGAGGAGGCTCCCTCTGCCCCTTCCTCAGCATGAGCTCCTGCCTCACACCTGACTCAGGTCAAGAGCCAGCTCTGCTGTCCTGCCTTGAGACTAGCAGTCTGCCTAAGGCCCAGGCCATCAGAGCAGCCCTGGCCAGAAGGCACGTGAGAAACACAGGCTCAGGTGGAAGAGACCCGACAGGGCCATGTCGGGAGAGAAAGGCAATTCGGGAGAAGCGAGTGAATGCGGAGCCCTGCCTGTCTCCTCGCACCCTCTGGACCTCGGCACACACACACCCTGGGCTGGTGGATGGCAGCACGAGGCACAGGGAGGCCAGAGGCACTGCAGGGCGGAGACCAGCAAACCCAGAGGCTCGTAGCGGAGGCCAGGGGCCTGGGGCACAAACCACAGCCAGCTCAGGAGGATACCCAGCTTCAGAACCCAGAGAGATGGGGTGGGCACAGGCAGGAGGCAGATCCCGAGGCCCCAGCTGTGTCACACCTGGCAGAGGGTGGGGCCGTGACTCCCACTTCTGTGGAGAGGGGTCCCTGCGCCCTCCCCACAACATACCCTGCTCGCCTGGCCCCTCTCCATCCCTTGCTGTGTCACATCTGCCTCTCCTCCTGTGCCCTCTCCTCCTGTGTCCTTGCTTCCGCCACTTAGTGAAAATGCACCAAAGACAGGAGAAAGAGGCAGGGATGGAAGGAAAACAGAAAACAGACCCAAAGGAGAAAGGACTGGCAGAGTGAGATGCTTCCCGCAGAGTCAGTCACCTCCTCCACCCCGCCCCCCCAGCCTGCCACCATGCTAAAAAGAGCACTGCACACAGGCGGGGGCACCGGGGACCTCGGGGTGACCACCAAGGTCGGGGTGGATGGAACAGCAGGCCCGCGCGGGAGGGCGGCAGAGCGAGACAGCCCTCTGCACCCCCATTTTACCTGCATACTCAGGGTCCACGTGGGGCGGGTAGTAGCCAAACTTGATGAAGATAGGGATGGGGACCCCAAACTTGAACCACTCTACCACGTAGGGTGGGGGCTGTCCCGTCACGGGGTGGATCACGTCGCATCGCAGGACCACGCCCTCGCCAGCGCGAGCAGTCACAAACTCAGGTTCCTCTCGCAGGCCGTGGGCACCTATGGAGACAGCCAAATTGGGACATGGGAGCATGGCAGAGCTCCTGCCCCAACAGCCCCATGCCCACATCACAGTGGCCTCTGTCTCCCTCCTCACACCTGCCTCTCCACTCCCCCGGTGCCCTGCTCTAGCTGTCACGCACACCCCTTCTATCTTGGGGGCCCCACAAACATGGGGTGGGGAGAAAGCCAGAATACCCCTCTCTTGCCCCAAAAGGCAGCAGGCATAATCATGCCTGCTTCACTTGGCCACCTCCCCAGGGTTTTAAAGAGCAGAGGACATGGAGGTAGAGGCACTGCCCAGGGCAGAGACGCCACCGTGTGCGTGTGCAACCTTCCTCCGGAAGCAAGAGGATTCCCAGAGCCAGCACCTCCTCCGCCCCGCCCCTCAGCCTGGTGCTCAGCACCACACAAGCGCGCTGCACACAGGAGCAGGGAATCCCTAACAAGCTAAGCCAGGCTGCTCTGGCAACACCAGAGGGAAACCCCACCAGCCCGGCCCAAGCTGGCCTCTGCAGCCCCTCCTCCCAGCACTGCGCCAGCCTGCTGCAGAGGGGAGGGGAGGGCTGCAGCCCTTGGTTACCGAGCCCCAAATCTATCAGATTCTCCAAGATGCCGCAGACACCACCATCAGGACAGCAGGTGCTGGGGTGAGGAGAGACAGCCCGAGGCAGCTCCTACCAAGCTTTCGTAGAGGATATCAGAAGCAGACAGCCCATATGGGGCCACCCAGCCTGCCTCCGGAGTAGGCCCCACCCCTGCCCCAGGCTGCAAGTAGGAGAGCCGCAAGGCTGACCCACGAGGGTGCTGCCCACACAGTGCAGCTCTGCCCTGAACCCCAAGCAGGAGCAGCCCCCTTCCACCACTCCTCAACCCAGCGCAGACCTTAGGATCTCAAGGTCACCTTGTCTAGGACAACCAAGGACAGACACAGCCGAGGGGCAGCATCAGCCCTGCCTCCCTGCACCCACCACTCCCACACTGACCACAGGCTCTCCACACCACACCACACCCCTCCCCTCTGTCCCAGCTGGGATCCAACTCCCGGGCAGCACCTGGGACAGCAGCTGGTGCCAGTTCCCCTCTGGGGACTGAACTGTGTTGCAGAAGAGCCCAGACAGCGCCTGCTCAGCACCTCTGACCACAGAGTGCTCCAGTCCTCTGTCTGCCCTTCACATCTGTGTCTGGCCCTGTGTGTGTGCATGTGCGTCCTTCTCTGGGTTTGTCCGTTTCCTTTTCTGTCTCTGTCTCCTCTGTATCTGTCTCTCAGTTTCTCTTCCTTCATCACTGTGTCTCTCTGTCCATCTACCTCTGGCTCATATGTCTGTCTCATACTCTCTTCTGATGTTCTCTCTCTCTCTCTCTCTCTCTCTCTCTCTCTCTCTCTTTCTTCTTCTTCTTCCCCACGTCCCTTGGTCAGCAGCTCTTTCTCTTGCTCCCACCACATGAACAAGTCTGTCTATCTGCCTGCCTGTCTCCCTGTTTCTGGTTCTACCAGCTTATGTGCCATTGTGTGGGGGGCAGGGGCCCATAGCTGTCTGTCAGGCTGCTTTTCTGTGTGAGGGTTCCTGTCTCTGCTGCATGTCTGTGAATTCCAGGTCTGTCTGTCTGTCATCTGTGTGTCTCTGCGTCTCATTTTCCCCCCAACCCCTGCAACTTGCAGAAGGAGGAGGAGGAGGCAAGTCCTTCCAGAAGCCGATTGGCTCCTGGTGACATCACTGTTTTCTAGAGAAAGAGCTAAGATCACAGAGTATTTTTGGAGCAGAGCAGAGTGTTGCACTCACCTATCTGCCCAGGGCCCCAGCAGGTTTCCCGGCTCCCCACCCCCAGCCTGGCTTCAGGCTCCCTTGGTAGTGCAGCCCCTCAGGAAAAGGAGGAGAGGGCCCAGCTGCCGCAGGCACCTTCCCAAACCAGGGCACCTGGGAAGCACGTGGCCGCAGCTGCATCCAGGAGCACAAAGGCCAACGCTGGGCTGGAGCGGGTGGCCAGTGACCACCACAGCAAGCAGAAGAAGCAATACACGTGCACACGCATGTGAGCATGTGTGCACATCTGTGTAAGCACATACAGGTGTGTGTGCAACACATGCAACAACAGTGTCTGCAGCACAGACTGAGGAGGTAAGAGAAACTATAGGAAAAGGGGGTCACTCTCAGGTGCCAGGGGTCCTGGGGAAGGGTAGAGCGGGCCACACAGCAGGCTCTGTGGCTCTGGAGCCTGGGAACAGTCAGCAACCTGGCTCTGCAGAACAGGCTGCTGGGATGGAGGGCACCAGGGGCAATGCCAAGAGGTTGGAGGCCTCTACATGGGTTCCCACAGTGCCAGTTGCTCATTTGCACCCAGGACCGCCTCGTTCTCGCCGCATGGCAATGAGGCAGCTCCTTCACACCTTCCTTCCCAGGCATGGTGAGGACACCAGGCCCCGCCTCCTCCGGCCCAGCCAGCCTTGGGCTGAGCAGGAAACCTCCAATGTGAAGCCCACCCCAAGGCAGCAGATACCCACTCACCCAGCAGCTCTTCTCAAGGACCCTGTACACTCCAGAGAAGAGCTGCAGAGGACCCCCAGAGAGGACACAGGATGGACAAGATGGCTTCTGTGAAAAGAGGCAGCAGGGGAGCCAGGGCCCAGCCTCCACACTTCGCCTTCTGGATTCTAAAATATTCACCCACTTTTTCTCACCACACATGCACACACACACACATGCACAAGCACACACACACACACACACACAACATGCACTCTTACTCCATCATCCTCAAGCACTTCTCCAAAGCCTGATCCTTTCTGAGCCAAGTATGCCTAATACAACACTCTCCAGAAAAACTCAGGGTGAGGAAAAGGGACAGAGTAATCAGGCTGGCAGTAAAGAGGGGCTGGATGGAGAGAAATAAACGCAAACACGGGGGTAACAAAACCACACCCAGGCAGGAAAGGTTCGGAAGTGCAGGAAGAGGCACAGATGGGCCTCCTGCAAGCCGGACACATGCCCAGCCAGGCCAGGCACAGCACGACTCACACTGGGTTGGAGACAGACTGACAGCGCAGGGAAAACCAGGGAGAAGGGCTGGCGAGGGGACCATAGGGGTGCTCAGACGCTTCCCCTTCATGGCAGCCCAGCGGGGAAACTGGCCTTGGCAATGGGCAGGGGTGGGCAGGGGTACGGCACAGTAGGAAGAAGCTATGAGGTGCAGCCCCTTTTTGAGAAGCCAGGAAATTGCACCTTGAGCCCTGCTAATCTACACCTTGGGGGTCTCCCCTCCCCACTCTGGAGATAAGCCACTTGGCAGGGAGGAGAAAGCTAAAGAGCAGGAGAGTGTGGTTACCCCCTGTGGGCTGGCTGACCTTTTGGGAAGCCCACAGAGCACAAATCTGCATTCTCCAGGCCAGGTGATACCCAGTGGGTATCTGAGGCCATGGCTGCCAGCAGATCTTCTGTGGGCCCAGAACCACAAGGCCTTCTAAGGCCTGGCACCGCCCCACATCCAACACTCACAACCTGGAGCTCCTCTGCCAGAGATGGGCTGAAGGAGGACGGGTCCTGAGAAGGGACAATGGTCAAAACCAGAGGGAGGCAGGCAGGCGGAAAACACCCGGGCTGGTGGGCAAACTGAACACACTGCAAAACGCTACTCCACACCAGGCTCTGTGCTAGAAATGACATAAATCTCACTGCATACATACAGATGGCCCCAGCACCAGGAAAGAAGTCTCCGTGGGAGGTTATGTGGCGTCCCCAAAGTAACCCAGGTAACAGGCGCTAAGAACAGGATTCCCGCTCTATCCCACCCACCTGGCCAACTGCAGGCCAGGGGATCAAAGCCTCTCCTCCACCACCACGCTTCCTACAGCACTGAGACAGACAGAGTTCAGCTGCCCCCACCCCACTCTCTGAACAGGTTCCAAGAGTTCAGATCCTACAGCCCGGGAGAACTAGAGAAGGCTCTCAGAGTGGGCCTGTCTCAAAAGGCAGCTGAATAGTGGTGAACAGCGCCACATCTGAGACCCCAGAGCCCCAGCCTGCATTTCGGTGGTGGGCTAGGGAAAGGAAGGGTCCAGCAATACCACCTTCTGCAGCTCATTAGCACAGACCCAGGGGCATCCTCCACCTCTTCCTCCTCCTCCTCCTCCTCTGGGCACTAGACTCTCAAACCACAGGCCTGTTGTCTAATAATACCAGCGACAGCCACCGCCACCTCCATCTGCCAACCTAAAAATAATCCCTGCTGAGCCCAAAAAAGGCTCGGCCCCCAATAGTCCCCAGTCCCTCCTCCTCAACAAGCCAGGAGCTCCAGGAGATCCCAGGAAGCTGGCAGACTTGGCACTCACCAAGTGGGAGGTGCCCACTCAAGGCAGGCAGAGGGCTGGCTCCCCAATGCCCATGCCAGGGTGATGAACACCTCAAGGGCCCAATGAGCAGCAGAGACCCATGCTAAGGACCAGGTGCCCTGCTCTCCTCCTCACCAGCAGGAGGCTCAGAGGCCGTCCTGGGAATCCCCATGCTTCTAGGAAGGACCTCCACCCTTCTCAGAGAAGGGTCTCCCGACAAGCACCATCACTGCCCTCCCAGCTCCCTACCCATCAAACCTCTGAGGGTTTGCTAAGTCCAGAGTGGGCCCAGCTAGAAAAAAATGTCATAAACAGCAAGCACTTGGGGGCAGGGGACAGGAATGTCCAGCTTCCCACTCACCCTTCCGGCTGGGCTCCCCCAGAAGCCAGGGAGCCAGCAGTGCTATTAGCAACTTTAATTTGCTCTGCTAGATTGTATTTCCAAGAGCCCTTTCCCCAGGAGCCACTGCCAGGAAGGAAATCGGTAATCTAATCTGGGCTCTGTTCCTTTAATGGCTCCTCAGCATTTATGTGAAGCCACACCCCCACCCCCACAACCGGCACCCCACCACCTGGGCAGAGCCCCGCCCCCATGCTGTGTGCCCCCTAGCAGGAAACAGCAGCCTGCAAGGACACACCAGGCTGGACCTGCCACAAGGCCAGGCTACCGCTGAGGGACCTGACAGGCGCCATAACTAACATATTTACTCCCAGCGAAGCATCAACAGTCTCCACTTTGAAGCCAGAAAACGAGGACAGTGACTCACTGTGGACAATGTGTGCCTGTGTGCAAGTTGTATGCCACAGCCCATCTCGGCAGGCACATGTGACCAGGAGGGAGGCTGGGGAACCTCAGGGGCAGGCAGGCTGGCTGGGACCTCCCCACCAAACCTGGCCCCCAGGGGTTCTTTCTCCAAAATCCTCACTTAGGCCCCATAACTGCTCACCACTCTCCTGCTTATTCATGCAAGAGAGAGCAGAAAAGCAGGAAGATTCCTAAGAAAAATAGGTCAGTGCCTCCAGCAGACCAGGCCCACAGTATGGGCAGTACCCCAGGGTAGGGCTTACTACTGAGCTGCCTCTCCAGTGTCCTCCCTCTTCTCCCCAGGTACACAGACCCTACTCTGCCTGGAAGGTGCCAGGCAGGGCCGCTGAAGCCACAGTCTTCCTCCTGGCAAGCCGGGCTGTTTCCAGCACCCACCCCTCCCAGCTCAGCACCTCTCCTGGTCACTCAGACTTGGTCTCCAGAACCTCAGGCATCTTTCAAAGCAGACCCCGGGCTGGTAAGATATGAGCTGCCTCACCTCAGGTGCAGAGCACAGAGTCTGCTGGAGTATGTGTAGTCTCACTGCCACCCACAGCACTCAGGAGGAGTGGCTGCCACCCCACACTTGCACCTAACTGCCCCTGCTGTGCTGCCGCATTCCACTTGTGTGCATGCCATACACAGGTGCTTGCACGTGCATGTATATAGGCACAACGCCATATGTACACATACAGGAATACACAGACACACACGTATACATCCAGGCGTGTGCACGCACATGCATGCATGTGCACACACACATACACAAGCCTCAGACCGCTAGAAGTTCTCACCAATTACTGCTCTTCACCATTCAGATTCACTCTTCATGCAAGTACTTAACCCATCCTAGGAAGCAGCCAGAAAGCGCTCGTTCCCTGGGGACCCTGCACCCTGGCTGAGAAGGCCATCGGATGGTGGGTCTCTCATGGAAGACAGAACTGGTTAGTTAACTCTCAGGCCCAGCCCCCTTTTGGTTCATCTTCACCTCCACAGCAAACAGGAAAACTGTGAGGAGACAAGTAGGTGTCCAGCAAGGCAAGGAAGAAAGGGCCAGGCACCGAGGGCAGGTTGCCCAGCTGGGCAGAGGGTAGACAGGAAGAGCAGACACCAGGAGAGACAGCACCGTGAGGCAGGCAGGCAGGCAGAGATGCTGCTACACATCTCCCCAAGAGGCAGCCTCTGCTCCTTGGGTCACCAGATCCCAGTTTTCTGTCTCAGAGCCATGAACATGAAACCACGCTGAGCCCTGAGAAGTCCACAGCTTGGCCTACATCAGGCCGAGGGCCAGCAGCCGAAAGCCGACTCTTCCACTGCCCTACACCGTGCCCTATCCAACACACCCTCCCCAGCTTCTCCCAGTGTGCAGTACACACACATACACATGCACAGACGCACATACACACATGCACACACATACCTATTGGCACTTCCCCAGCTGGGTACTTCTCAACTGCCCAGCGGATTTGAACCTCCTCCCTCCCATCTCCAGTCCAGAAAGGAAGAAGGGTAGATAGATCAGGCTGGGTGGAGAGTAGAGGACACTGCTTCAACCAACAGCAGGCTCTGAGTCAGAACCCACTTGACTTCAGGAAGCTGGAGTCAGAGTAATCCAACCACAGACTCCGTGGGATGAAGACCAGACTTCCCTCCCCGACCTGAGGGTCAGATAAGCCAGGCCTGGCATAGGGTCCTTCCACCACGTGGAAACAGGCAGGTGCCTCACGGATGCCTGGAATGCTGAGGACACCCCAGCAGCCCCTCTCCTCACCTCCACACCTCTCCACACACACCCTCAAAGTCAGAAGGAAGAAGCCAATCGTGCCCCCACCCCACAGGAGTGGGCTGAGTCCCAAATCAGCCTGGCGGGCTTTCCCCTTCACTCCTCTGCTAAAGCCAGATCCTAGCATGGCATCTCAAGGCCCCACAGTTCAGGGATCACCCAGAAGTCATCCCTTCAGGGACTACAGTCTGAGGACAGCTGAGCTCTCTCACAAAGCTCAGCAGTGCCCCAAAACTAGCCAGACTCCTTAGTAAGCAGTTGTGCGGCCCTGGAGGCTGGGCTCCGTGTCCTTCCGCAGCCTCCTGCCCCAACCATGCTCAGTTTTGTGGACCTTGAGAAGGACTTCCAAGTGGCTTTGAGGCCACACGCCCTGCACAGACATGTGCCTGTGCAATGTGGGGGACAAGGTCAGCCTAAAACGGATCTCAGCTCCAGATAGCCTTCTGAACTTCCCTCTAGCTCCTGGTCTCCTGAACCACCCAAGAGAGAGAAAGAGGGAGCCAGCTATGCAGGCGATCGTGAAATAATCATGCTTCATAAGTACATATGATATAACAGGTAACCACTCATTTCTTTATAGCACTGTTCAACAACCACAACAAAAAAAGAAATCTACAAGCTCACACTGTTAACCCATGTTCCACCGAGGCAAGTGGCATTTAGAGGTTGAGCAATTTGTCCAAGGTCATGGGGTCAGCAAGTGGCAGAGCCAAGCTCCTACTCCGGAAAATTAACTCTCCTGTTAGGTTGTTCATCGCCATGTGTAGAGTCACTTTAAGCTAAAACGACCCCAAGACCAGTCATGTCTCCCCTGCTTCAGAGAGGGCTGCATGCCAAGCAGCCAGGCAGAGGACCTCTCCACCCTCAGAAGATATAACCTTCATCCCCAGCAATCTTCAGTGTCGGGAATTTCCTTCTCCAGTCTTGCCATTCTGTATGCCCCGTCAATATAACCCTGTTTTCCTTATCTCTGTGCTTAAACTTGCAAAAAAGTCCTCTGCCCCCACCCTGGCTTGGGTTTGGCAGCTATTTCTGCACCTCCCTTCGGTGCCTCTTTATTCAAAGATCCCAGCACATATCCTGTGTGCTTTCAGTGGCAGTCCCATACCAGGAACATACCAAAGACCGGAGGGGAGGAGGACGAGGGCATTGCAAGACCGCAAGGGAGCAGGAGCAGGAGAGGGGAGGCGCGGAGTCTGAGGCACACCCGGCCCTCGCAGCACCCGCCCCACCGGCCCAGCTTCTGCAGTCACCCTGCCACAGCGTTCCCGCCTGAGCAATAGAGTTTCAAAGCCACCCCATCAACACATCACTTGACGAAATCATCCTCTCCTCACCCTTCCTTCGCAGTTGTTTTCAGGCGGCCCCCTCCAGGACAACACAGGAGACATATTTCATTCCGGAAACTTTCCCCAATCCTCCCCTACACACGAGGCGACGCGAAGGCCGGGCCGGGCGACCCCGCAGGCCGAGGAGCGCCCACGCCGCAGGGAGCCCGTCCCGCCTGCGGACTTCGCCGCGGCCTTGGGAGCCTGCCGGGCCAGAGGAGAGTGGCTGCGCCGGGAGCCGCGAGCTCAGGGCGCCGGCAACCTCCACAGCCGCTGCTACTGCCATACAAGGGCCGGGAGCGGGGTGCCACCCAGAGGCTCCTGGGGCTCTCTGCCCGGCTCCCAGCAAAAGCCCGCGCGCGCACGCACGCCTCCCGGGCGCGCCGGCTTCCCTCGAGCCTCTCCCCGGAAGGAGAACCGCGCCCCGCTCCGGGTGCAGCGCTCGCGGCGGCCTCTCGGCCGGGAAGGGCAGCGGGGGTCGACGCGCGACCGGGTAACTTTTGCCCGGCCCCCACCCCGGCGCAGCCAGCGCGGGCTTGAGCGACGCCAGGCGGGGCGAGCCTGGAGCGGGCGCCCCTCGGCCCGGCCTCGGCTGCTCTCTCCGGGCGCCCCCGGCCCTGCGAGCGCAACCCGACCTCCGGCGGCACGCGTGGGCAGGGTGATTGCGGGCGCAGGTGCGGGTCCCGGCGGCGCCCCGTGCGCATGCTGCAGCCCCGAGCCCGCGCGGAGACCGCGCGGACCCCGACCCCGGCTACGGCCACGGCCACGGTGCGGCGCGCGGGCGAGCGCGGGGGGCGAGGTCGATCCCGGTTCCCAGGCGGCCCCGCCCGCCGCGCCCGGCAGTGCGCGGCAGAGCCCAGGCGGGGCGGGAGCCACGGGAGCCAGCAAGGCGGCGGAGGGACGCTGCACTTCAACTCACCTTGAGCCGCGAGCCCTCGGGTGCTGATCACACTTGCTATCAAAGTGGCCACATACCAAATCATAGTACTACCGCGCGCCAGCCCGGAGCCTCATCCTATCGCGAAGTGCTCCTTCGCCCGCACGCCTCGCCTGCGCGCCCGCGCCGCTACGCCCCGCGCCGGTCCCCGAGCAGCCCCGGCGGCCCGCTCCCCATCCCTCCCGGCCCGCTCCTCGGCGCAGCCTCCGGCCCGGCGCAGCTGCACCTGCACTACTAGCGGAGCCAGCGCGCAGCCAGGTCCGCTGCGAAGCCTAGCCTCGGGTCCGCCCTCGCCGCTCGCCCATTGGATGCCGCCTACAGATCTGGGCGCCGATTGGCTTGCCAGCCTGCCGGTTGCGGCGCGAAGGAGGCGAGCCCATTTCAAGGTGCGTTGAAGAGTGGCGAGCATAGAGCCGCAGAATCATGCGCATTGCCGGGGAGAAGGCGTTGTAGCGTCTTCGCTGTGTTCTGTTGTCTATTCATACTGCATGGCAAGTTTATGGTGAAAGAAATAGTAGCTTCTAGGACTGGCTAACGGGACCTTAGGAGTCTTAGTTACCCCTGTCAGACCTGAGGGGATGGAGCCCCCGCCCACCCAGGGAATCCAACATCCGGTTTTCATCCAGCAAAAAGCAGTTCCCGGAGGACTACACTGATTCAGGGATGGGGAAACCCGGAGCGGGCAGCCTGGGAAAGCTGGGGAACGTCCTTCGCTGGAGAGCTCTTCAAAGAGGTCACGCGCCGCCTCCCCTCCCCCACCCTGCGCTTGCACACCGTCCCCCCAACGGCACGCCGCCTCCACCAAACGCGATGGTTAGGTCCCATCCAGCCCGAAGGCTGGGGATGACTAAAATGACCTCTAAAAGTCGCTAGGATTCGGAATGAGTCATTGGCTCAGCTGCAGCGTGTCATGGTCCCCTCTGGAACACATGTGCACCACGCTGCCTCCCCCAGTGCCGGTCATCGTTGCTCATCATTACTAAATCCCAACTTCCAGCAATAAAAGTTTTCCCTCTTCTGAATAAACCCTGCTTCTTCCAGCACACGACAGCTTTGCTCCCCATCTCACTCGATCTAACCTCATCCGAGCTGCTTGAAGCCAGGATAAGTTGGGTGAGCGACTGAGGAGTTTGGGGTGGAGGAGACCCAGACTTCTTATTCCTACTGAGGAACATAGGTGAGGGCTCCGAAAGGCCCTCACGCTTCCCAGGCTCCCTGCCCTGACCTCTCCACATCACTCCCAGGGAACCAGTTGTATTTGCAGAAGGAATAAATGAGTGTCATGCAAGCATTCCTGCAAATGATCACCTCACACCAGTGTTGTGAGGTTGCAGGGAAGACGTTTGTTCTTTCAAGGAGTGAAAGCCACACAGCTCCCCAGGATGGGCCAGTGGCAAGGAAGAAAGGCTGAGAGGCAGTGAAGAGAGCCCAGGAGTTCCCTCCTTCATGGCATCCATGAGCCACAGAGCCCTGTCTCTAGGATGTGAAGCTCCCTACAAGAATGAGAAGCAAGGATGGTGGAGGAGCAGTCCTCCCTAAGACCTCACTGCCAACCAGAAGGGGGACACTGGGACCCCTGGTGAAGGAGCTCACTCACTGCTAAGGTTAGCATCAGAGTATAATCTGGAGAAACAAACTCTTGAATAAACTCCTACCTGACCACACCCATGCACTCAAGAAAAACACTTGTGAGGAGCCACTCTAAGGACATCTTTCCCAGGGGCCATTACTTTCCTTTCTTTTTGTGGGCCAAGATGCCTTTCTTGGAGCTCTGAAGTGAGCTAGAAGCTCTAGACCTTGTTGACATGCATGTTCCTAGGCAGTGTGCCCCAGAGTAAAAACTCCACCTCTGAACGCCCCCCCTCCCAGGTCCTTATTATAATCCATTTGCAAAGCTGGGTTTAATTGGGTCCTTCCAAAGGGTTATATGATTGGAGGCTTCATTGAAGCCTGGCAGTATCAGGAGATGAAGGAACGGAGGAACCTTTAGGTGGTAAGTCCTACTGAGAGCTCCTTACGTTGTGAGGTCCTCCTCTCAGAATGTAATTCTTGTGGGATCCCTTGATAGTTCTCTCAAAAGGATTTGTCACAGGAGGAACAAGCCTCATCTCAGTGTTTGTCTGTCTGTCTGTCTGTCTGTCTCTCTCTCTCTCTCTCTCTGGCTTGAGATGTACCTGCCTTTCCCAACACACACTCCATTGTCATCTTCCGGAGGGGGGGACCTCACCAAAACTGGATTGATATTGGTACCATACACTTGAACCTACAAAGCTGTGCACTACATAAACTTCTTTTCTTCATGAAGTAATCTATTTCAGGTGTTTTGTTATGGTAACAAAAAACTTCCTAACACAACTAGTGATAACAGAATTCTTTCCCTTCCAAAACCTCTAAGCAGCTACTGTGACCTGGAGGGAAATGCTGGTCTCCATAGGGCTGGTCTGAGTCCCTCCTCTTTTTCAAATATGACAGGCAGGGGAGTGGAAAGCATCTGGCAAAGAAACTTTCTGCAAGTGGCCTGCAGCCTGACAAAAAGGATAGAGTCACTCTCGCCATCCATCTCAGTCATATTTGCTTCACTGCTCACTTTGTCCTATTTGAGGTGGGGGTTTTTGCTGAGAAATTAAAGCTATTTGTCAGCTTGGAAAGAAAAAGTACAGAAAGTTTAAAGTATAAGTTGGGTTGGAAAGGGGTTCAAAGAAACAAGCTACAGAGGAGAATAAGATTCTTCTGGATAGCTCTACTGGTGGAGGAGATGAACAGAGAAGTGACAGCAGAGAGGAAAAGGGAGAAAATTGAGATACAGAAGGAGCTCAGGGTCATCATCATTAATATCAAACATGTGTCAGTTGAGTTTCAGGTCAGCTCAAGAGAGAAGCACGCATCAGCTGCTGGTAAGGAACAAGATCAGTCAAATCTTTCCTTCTTGACATACAGCTGAGCTGTGGATTCAGGACAGATGGCAGTCCCTGCTTGGCATAGACATACAGCTGAGTATTCAAGGGCATCATGAATCCCAGCTGTCCAAGAGGTGCATGAGGGAGGAAGATGAACCAATCCCATGAGCAGCGCCTAGGTGGACCTGTTTAGTCATCAGTGTGCCTACTAGTGAACAGATCTGTAGGAATGCTATATGTCTGGGAACACCTGTCATCTTCTGTTAACTTCACAGCAGCATTCGCATTTGGAAATACAAAATGCCAAGTGTATCTGTTATTCTATGCAAAATCACACCTAGCCATGTACCCATACATGTCCATGGCCCTCGGAGGACACATGAGAAGGCGTCCGATGTGGAAGATGAGACTTTCACTCCCCCTTCACACTCGCTAAACAAGCATGACTCAAAAACTGTACCTTGCTCACCCGTCTCTTCTCATCTTCCCTGGTGGCTGCAGACCCCTCCTAGGATCTAAGATAGGAAGACTGTCTTTGGGACAGCTTCTTCTGAGGAAGACAGGAAGCTCTAAATCAAAAGAATTTTCCCAAAATAAACACAAAAGAGTATGTTTCATGTCTATATAATAAAGGAACTCTATCACTTTACACCATGTAAAAGTATACAGTGTCTTAAAATAACAAGTCATTTGTTTGCTTACAAACCTGCAATTTGGGCAGGGGTTGGTGGGGTCAGTTAGTCTCTGCACTATGTGGTATCAGCTCTACTAGCACCCGGACACTCTGCTTTCAAGATGGCTCTTACACTGTGGCCTGCAAGCTCTACTGACCTTTAGCCAGGCTTGTCAGCCCATGGATGTGTTGGAGGCTGCTTGGGCTTCCTCATAGCATGGTGACTGGGCTCCCAGGCTGGCATCCCCAAATAGAATAGGTTAAGTGGAAGACATATTACTCCAGTCTTGGAAGATATATACTATCACTCCATAGGTGTCAAAACTGGCCTTAACTCAAAGGGAGAGGATGTAGATCCCCACCACTCCATACAGCAGTGTCCTTGTCACTTTGAAAGAAGAACTTGTGGAGGGGAGGTAGTTTGCAGTCATCTCTGAAATGATACAATCTTCATGAAAACAGTCTTCCAAGTTCAAGAAAAAATGAACCCTAGAAGAAATGTGTAGAACAAAAGGTTGTTTTTTAGTCAGAATTCATCAAGGAACAGAACCAATAGGGGAAGGAGAGAGAGGGAGAAAGAGGGAGAGAGATCCAACTGGTGAGAGAGAGATATAAGAGATTCATTATGGGAATCTAGGAGTTGGCTCATACAATCATGGAGGCTAAGAAGTCCAACAACATGCCATCTAGAAGCTGCAAAACCCACAAAGCTGGCGATGTACTGAGCCTGAGTCCAAAGGCCTGAACGCCTGAGTTCTGATGTATGAAGTTCAGGAGAGGACGACGTCCAGCTCCAGAAGAGAGCAAATTCATCCTTCTCCCTTTCATTCTATCCCAGTTCTCAACCTGTTGGATGATACCCAACCACAATGGTGAGAGTGAATCTTTTTCACTCAATCCACTGGATAAAATGATCATCTTTTTCTGAAAACACTCTCTCAGCCACACCCAAAATGATGTTTCACCCATTATCTGGGTACCCTTTAACCTTTTAGTCAGGTTGACATTTAAAATTAACCATCACTAGAGGGTTTGACATACAGTATGTAGACCTGAGGATTTTCCCACTTTATTTCAATCTATCACCGTCAGTCTCAGATACCAGGAATGTGCCCTGAACCCTTGAAAAGACTGGCCCATTTGTGAAGTAGATCTTCTTGCTTGTTTTCTCTGAAAATCCCAGAAACCAGTAACCATGTTTTAAAAGAATTTAGAAGGGGAGAAGAAAATAAAGGAAATTGAATTTCCAAAATATAAATATCTGATCTTAAAATCCGATGCAGGTGAAAAGGTGAAAACCCTTCAAGGCTCTCAAACCCTTTTATATTATAAAGATTGAAATGGAAGCAGAACTTTTCAGCACCTTGTTTGCTTCCTTCTCACCCATTTGCTGTTTGTGTCTAGAGCAGGTGATCTTTGGCCATAAATTGCTTTTGCGGACCCCAGTAGCTGTTATTACAGTCTACGTTTCCTTCTTCAAGAATAAGACTCTTTTTCAGCATTGTTGAGGATGGCTATGCAAGTGTGCCACCTCTTAGCTGTATCCCAAGCCCCAATAATAAGTTCTTGAAGACTTTTTCTTCTTAAAACAAACTTCATTCTGTTCAAATTTCCCAGACTATTCAGAGTTCTCCTACTCAGTCACAGTCACCGTGGCTATGTGGTGGTACTGACCAAGAGATTGCACAGTCCTTCCTGACACAAGATACCTGATCTGACTGCTGCAGGGTTGTTTCATGACATCTCATCTAGCTAGGTCCCAGAAGAGGATCTACCAGAGCTCCATCCATCAGGAGGGGCTAGGATCCTGCCATTGTCTCACTGTGGCACTGCCAGTCTGCACATCTATATGGCAGATGGAGCAACCCGCCAGTGGGCCGCAGCTAACTCCCTCCCACCCCCTGCTCAGGGATGACCATGGACGTGTAAAGAGCAGAATTCTCTTGTCCTGAACCCAAAGTCAAAAATCTTAAAGATGTGTTTGTGGAAGTGTTATAGAAATTACTTGATTAAGAAGTCAGTTTCTGGAAACTGTATTCAATTTGAATACAGTTAGCCAAACTGTATTCAATTTTTTTTCTGGCTGAAAAAGAAACAAGTTCTTACCCAAGGGAGAGATCTATAACTTGGGATAAGTTTATTTGAAAACCAGATAGATACCACCCTCAGACACACCAACCTTTCTCCTCTTTCCTCTTGGTCTTCCAGGCCATCTCTGAACAACCTCAAAGGAGATGTGTTTGTGGATTCATGACTTCATCTAGGAAGGGGATAGGAGGCTCACAACTCAGCAAGAAACTTATCCTACAGATCTCAGGAGCTCATGGGCCCCTGTGACCTGCCCCCACCCCAGGAGCACACTACCATCCCTCTTCAACTCACTGAGTGCTGAATCTTGGAAGCTGTGACTCTCAGCCTTCCTGGAGTATTGGTGGCCCATCTGAGTACTATATGCCTATGCCTGCCCATCGCTAAAGACCCAGCAGTGAGGTCCTGGCATGGGTGGGTAGTTACAGCTGTTTCACACCCTGTTGTGAAAATATCCAAAAAAGCTAGCTACAGCTAAGATCTCCCCTGGGTCCCTGGCCCTACCTGACCCTAGCAGGTTAGGGGTCTGAGTCATTCTTTCATTTGGGACATACTGATGGGCAGTTTCTCTGGCATGGACTCCCCAACACCCCAACTCCATGCCTCTGTGGTACTAGGAGGAAAACAAAGATCTGATTTTTCATCTCAAAGGAGTGCATGGCCAGGGGTTCTAGCATGGCATGGAATCATCACCAGAAGCACTTTCTGATGGACTCAAAAGGCTGACATCCCCAAAACTGGCAACAGGTTGATCCAAGCAAAGAATCAAAGAGATGTAGTCAATCAGGTCACAGGTCATGATAGAAACTGGCAATGCAGAGACCACAGACCAAAGCCAGGGAGCCATCAGCAGGAGGAATTCCCCAAAGGGCCAGTGGTCACTGACCAATGGTCTGCAACTGGACTGTACCAAGCAAGGCATTGCAGAGGGCACAGCAGTGACAAGCCATCATCTCTGCCATGTGGAAGGTGAGCATCTGCACCTGGGCAGAAAAATGAGGCCAACCTCACAAACAATACATACTAAACTCTGTTGATGTGGAACCTTGAGAGAGACAGCAGGCCTGCTGTAACAGAATATCTGAAGCAGAGCACCTCTGCAAAGGAAAGGTTTATTTAGCTCACCAGCTTTGTGAATGACAATCTAAACTCAGGTGGCTCCCTTGGTTCTGGTGATGGCCTAATGATTGGTAACATCATGGTAGGAGTGAGAGATCAGATTTCAAGACAGGAAACCAGAGAGAAGTGGAGAGTTTGGGTTCACTCGCAATTCACTCTTGTCTATAGCATAGGGGTCACAGAAAAAGCCCTAGACCCACCAAGAGCAGCTCCTCAATGACCTCAGCACCTCCTGCTAGGGCCCACCTCTCCACACGGCCACCTTCATGACCAGTTTCAACACAGGAGAATTTGGACAAAACAAGGAACCCAGACTTAGGTAGCAGTAGAAGTTCAAGAAGGTGGTGATGGTGCGAATGGGTAAGGTTGAGTGAAATAAGTTGAGTCTGAGCTCAGTCCTCCCTGAAAATGAAAAAGGGGCAGAGAAAGCAAGAGACTGCGGCAAAGGAGGCCCACTGAGGGCAGGAGCTGGCATGCCGCACGTCACTGTGCTTGCAGGATTGGACATTCGTGAAGGGCTGGTGGCAAGTGAGTGTGCAGAGGCAGCGATGAGTAAGTTTGCAGCAGGAAGGAGAGGTTTCCAGGGTTAGAACAGAGACTGAGTTAGGGGAGATGAGGAAGCAGCTGGGAAAGGTGAGGAGGAGGGGAGGAGATAAATGGGATAGTGCAGGTGAGTGTGGGTTAACAGAGGCAACAACTGAGCCTGATCCTAATGAAAGGCTAAGGAGACAGCATCTCTCTGGGCCACAGTGAAACAGGACACGGAGGGGGGTGGGGCTGAGAAGTTGAAAGAGGTCCCTGCAGCTGTGTGGGGAAGAATCCTGCTTCTGCTTCAGACCCATAGGAGGACAGGCTGGAGATGGGAGAAGAAAAGATGCTGGAGCTACAGCTGGAGGGTATGAGGTGTCTATTTCTGGCACCCAGTAGACCCCAGACCTCTCATTCCCTGACCCCTCCACACTTAGCTCTCAACCCCACACAAAAGGGCCTTGTATGGGAGTGCCAGGAGATGCCAAATGCATCTGCATATCACTGCCCCTCCCGCCCCAGAGCCTTGGCATGAACATCACTCCACCAGGTGCAAGAGGCAGGAAGGGAGGAGGGGCTGAACGTGGGACAGGACAGAGGTCAGAGACGGAATCAGCCTCTATTCCTCCTGCTGCTGCTTCACTATCCCGGCCCTTGGTACCCCTCTACATGTTCATCTGCCCTTGTTCCCATGCTGCTTGCACAGCCCTCTGTTCTCACCTTCCCTTTCTCCTGTTCCTCCCCTTTGGGGACTTCAGAGTGGTACAGAGAGCCTAGAGACAGAACTGGATTTATCCTTGGAAAACATCCATGACAGAGGGTACCACAGCAACAAGTTTCCATGGTGCTCGGACAGCAGGCAAACACAGTCCAAGAAGAGATTCCTGGCCTCAGAGTCAGAAGACCTGAGTTCCATCCCTGCCTCACTCCACAGCAGTGCCCCCTTCAGTGAACTGTGTCCCCCCCAAGTTCTCTTTGGGAGCTCTGTAAATGCCCCACCACCTCATCAGCAGCCTGCACCCCCGAGTATGTATTGAGCGCCTCTGGTGACCCCAGCACGCTACAGCATGTGAGATGAGCAGAACAGATGTGGTCCTGCCTTCACAGAGTTCACGGTTAATAGACAATGGGGTCATTTGGAAGACTCAAGCCCGCTATAGGTTCAACCAGGACCAATTTATAATGAACTTCAGGGGTTCTGTGCACCCAGAACTGTGCAGTATGGCCCCTGTGTGCCCCATGGGGTGGGGCTGCCATGGCTCTGATGAACATTAAGAGGATGACACTGAACCTCTAAGCTTGCCTGCACCCCAGAGTCTGCTTCTGGGTTGTTAGAAAAGAAGGTACATGAGAGACCAGAGAGGATCACCCCGCCTGAGAAGGGCAGCTATGCGAGAGATCTGGGTGTGCATAAGGAACATGCTCCTGAGGGCAGGGTGTGAGGGATACACTCACAGGTATGGGACCTATTTGGGAAAGGAGTCTGCCCAGGTTCAGAGCATTTAGAACCTAGGCATCCACTCTGTGTCTGTCTCTGTCTCTGTCACTGTCTCTCTGTGTCTGTCTGTCTGTCTCTCTGTCATCTGTCTCTCTGTCTGTCTCTGTTTCTATCTCTCTATCTCTCTGTCTCTGTCTCTCTGTATCTGTCTGTCTCTCTCTGTCTCTCTATGTGTCATCTGTCTCTTTCTGTGTATCTCTCTGTCTCTCTAGGTCCATGTCTCTGTTTTTCTGTTTCTATCTTTCTTTCTGTCTCTGTCTCTGTCTCTGTCTCTGTTTCTCTCTCTCTCTCTCTCTCTCTCTCTCTTGCACACACACACAAAAAAAATCACACAATCCCTTTCTAGGAAACCAACTTGGAAAACCAAAAGCCTGTGGACTTGGGGGTGGGCACAGCTGCTAGGGAAGCCTGGGGGTTGTGGGAGGAGGCCAACTGAGGCTCTGAAAAGAGAATCTCATGGGGAATCCAGGACAATGAGCTGATAGAATCCGGAGGAATGTGGAGAGAAGAGGGACTGGGGGTTGGGGGGCAGGCTGCGACGAGGCTGCTCCCCTGGCAGCTTCCCAAGGTTAATTGAGGGGCACCAAGCAGCCTCTGCAACATTCCAGCACAAGGGAGGCTGGTTTGAAAAGAGCATTTGCTGTGGAGAGAAGGGGCCTTTCTCTGGCCTCAGCTGCTGTCCCTTTGTGGAGGCTCCCTGAGGCATGAGCCCTGCAAACAAGCATGGGCTGGGGTAGGGGCCAAGATAGATGCTTCACCATTCATCCACCAGGCAAGCAGGACCCTCTTGGCAGACAAAAAGGGCATCAGAGGCTGGATCAGCTGCCCCAGACCCCGAGACGACAGCAGCTGGAAATGTCTGCACATGAAAGTCCAGAGTCAAACTCTACATCGTAAGTCATGGGCATTTAGAGAAGGTCAGGAAGAAAGAGAGAAGAAGGTGGTTGAGTCTCAGCTGAAGATTCCTTTAGAGTGGAGAATGAGGAGCTTACAGTGTGGGAGAAAATGCCGACACTTTCTCGGGGCCCTGGTCTAGGTTGATGGGTTTGGCAAAATCAGAAATGCCAAGGCTTTTACCACATTGTGTGTTTATACAACTGAGACCCACGACTCTCCACAAACACACACACACAGCAGCGAGAATCACACACACTCACAGGAGGGGCACACGTATGCAAATCACTTGTATGGAGATTCGGTGACGGCAAACCTTTCGGAGCTTTCAATGATAATAAGAGCCGGCTGTGGCACGTGTGCCCTAAGACCAGCACCAGTGGAAAGATACACAGACCCAAGCAGGGCGCTCTGGGGCACATGTTCAGACATGGTACCCACACACTCAACTCCCTCTGCAGCTGCTCTGTGTGCCACAAGGTTGCCTGCACTGGAGCACAGTTCATGTGACCGTGGGATCATGTGTGCCTCCACACCAGGACTCCCTGCTTCGTTGGGTATCCCTAGAACATTCTTCTCTTCCTACCCAGTCTGTGTCACAAGGATGTTCATCCCTGTAAAGCCCACCTTCTTTATGCTCACCCACAGCGTAGCATCCAGTGTCTGTTCCTCGATTTTGATCTCCCAGATACCCAGCTCCCCCACCTTCCCCCAGCTGCAGATGTTAGGGGACAGCCAGCAGGTGGCGCCAGCAGGAGCCAACTACTTTCAGGAAGAGTTCCAGTCTCATAGGTGGTGATGTGCCAGAACTACACCCTTTGAATGGCCCAAGAGCCTAGTTCACAGCCAGCTACTCCTGGGGAGAGCAGAGAGCACAAAAGGCTTGGACCCAAAAGAGGGAGCCATGGCGTGACTTCCGTGTGGGCTGAGTGTGGGTATGAGAGTGGGTTCATGCTTTCTGGGTGCATATGTCAGTGTTCGCACACCCTGTGGAGTGCTACACTACCTCTGGGGAGTTACTTGTGGGTCAGTAGATATGGGTGAGGTAGAAGTGAAAAGGTATAAGGATGCAGGTGTGTGTGAGAGAAAGAAAGAGGAAGAGGAAGAGAGAGAATTGCATGCACGCACATGTCTATGTACTGCTTATGCACTGCAACTCAGGGAGGACATAAGGATGAAGATGAGCGAACTAGAACTCTGCACAACCACCGCCCTGTAGCACCACGCAGACCACAGGTGTTAGCCTCCTCCCACACAGTCCCTCTCCACACACTCCAGGGACACATGCACACATGCTCACACCACCCACGCAGACAGGTGCTGTGCTGCCACACACAGACCTGCCCACCCACACACTTTCACACATATATGCAGCCCCGTAGAGAGCCATGAGAATATGTATAGATGTGGTGAAAATGCACACAGCTCAGCACACACACATACACATACACACACACACACACACATGTGCACTCTCACACATTCTGCACTACATCTGTAAATTCTCATGCGCTTCTGCTTCCAGGAGAGGGGGAGAGGGAGGGTAGAAGAGGAGCCGTGACTGTCCTTCATGCACCCCAGTTTCTGAGCTTCCAGGGATAAAGGCAAGACACACAAAATCAGACCCCCCTCCCTCCTGTCTAAGGATAGCAGAGAAAGGAGAAGAGAGGAGAGCAGGCTTCCGCAGACCTGCTCCCATACCCCTTCTGTGCCCCTCAGCACTGTGGACAGCGCCTCCAGAGAAGGGACAGGAAGGCCCAGCTGTTCTGAGATGCAGGTAGCTGGAGCTCCTGTATCTGTGTCTTGAAAAGCAACCAGACAGATATAATCAAGTCCCAATCCCTTTGATGTGAGAATTTTATAAATAGGGGACAAAAATGCCAAGTTCTCAGGGTTGTTTTAAGGGGGTCAGAAGGTCATAAAGCAGCAAGCACTATGCCCAGCACATGATAAACTTGAAATAGAGGTAGCAACAGCTCTGCTTTCCATCCCTGTCACAGGGCTATGAGCCAAGAGAGCTGGATGCCACCCCAACCCTGTCAGAATTTAGCTCTGACACTCACCCTATCTGAGTCTCCATGCCCCTTCTACCAACCCAGAATAATCACAATAATAGCACTAACACGTTTTGAGTTTCCCATATGCCTGACCCTATTATAAGCACATATCAGAAAGTAAATCACTGAATCCTTATGACATTAAGAGGCATGATATGTTACTCCTCTTATTTTATAGAAGAATAAAAAAGTAGTCTAGATAAGATCTATGGCAGGGGCAGAGTCAGGGCTGGAACCCAGAAAGCCACTTCCAGAATCCGTTTTCTCAGTCACGACTCTGCACTGCCTACTTCATGGAATTTGTGTGCATCAAATGACATCACAGGTATAAAAGTTCTCTGAAGACTGCAAAGCAGTATACAAATGAGAGAGTATATTGTTATGCATCACAGCCTGGCTCACGGATGAGTAATTGCACAAGGAGTGAGAATTGCAATAAATACAGGAAACAGGATGAGAATGAGTCCCATCTGGGACTGGCACATCAGAGCAACAAGAAAGAAGTGGGTAGAGGGAAGGCTAAAGGACACAAGCATTCACATAGACCTGCATGGGTTTAACCTCTTTCTTTAGTCAATCCATTTCTAACTTGAAAGTCAAGCTGCTTTGTAGAGAATTGTGATAACTTCAAGTCATCTTGAAATCTTCTTCTGAATTATAACCATTGTCTCAACCATCTCTTTTCCCCTCTGCACCTCCCATCATACTGAACCACATTCTCTGTGTGGAACATGTCTCCTGCTCTTGTGATGTAGTTGAGAATCACTAGCTTAGGGCAAGTGCTATTGGAGTCCACAATCCTCCTAAGGCAGGTCTCAAAAATATAATCAAGCAAAGCCTCAATGAATGAGAAGAGGTATCTCTGCTATTATGAAGACTAGAACACAGAGACCAGCAACTTTCTGCAAATTTCTTAAGGAACAGAACTGTGGGTACTTTGCTTGGTCTCCAACCTGCCTCACCCTGGTATGACTTATTGCTTCCTGAGGGCACTTGATTCCCAGAAGAGAATTATTCACACATATGAAGACAGATCTCATCTTTATAGAAGTCCCCAGCGTCTCATGCTTGGATGGTGTCTCAGTTAATTTTTTTATTGCTGAGACAAAACACTCAAAGTTAAAGGAGGAGAGGTTTGCTGTAGCTCACAGTTTGTGGAGGTTTCAGTGCATAGTTGACTGGCTCTATGGCACGGTGGATGGCAGAGGGGCATCACAGAGGAGAAACAGTGCATGGTGGGCAGAAGGCAGCAAAGTAGTAAAGCAGCAAAGGAACAGCATCACACAAGCAGAAGCAGCAGTGATCTGCCTGCCTTGTTTCTATCCATTTTATCACTTCTATCCATTTTATCACTCTTTTGGGTGATGCCACCCACACCCAAGGAGGAGTACCCTTAAACCAGCATCACACTCTTAATCCCAGCATCACACACCCTAGACCCAGCCAGCTCTGAAAAACCTCACCTGTGAGTGCATGAGGCTTGGAGCAAGTGGCATCCAGATACAAGACGTAACAGATGCCTAACATGCACAACAGAATGGTCATTGACCTGGGGGGATGGGTCTTTGTTCAAATTCCTCACATCCCCATCTCCTACTTTTTCCCAACCCAATTCCTTCCTGAATCTTGTTCAGACTTCCCCTTCATCAGGCTAACTCCCCTTCTTTTCCCTCCTTGCTGATGACTCCAGTAAGACAGTGTCTTTTTCTTATGCTCCTCAAGCTGGGAAAAAGATCTCAGGCATTTAATGGCAGTGCCTGTGAATCTATCACCATCCTCAGTGCAGTGAAGGCCCTTAGGAACTGCAAACTTCTATTCTGCTCTTGCTCCTTTTCTGCCTCCTGCCCTGTGTCTCCCCAACTTAACCTAGACCCCCCCCTCCACGTACATACTCACACATTACCTAAGAAAGATGCAACCCCTTCTCTAAATCCCAAGGAGTAAGAGTCTTAAGGAGCCTCACCTAGCTTAGGGGGGCTGGAAATGCTACAGAGTCTCACTGAACCTCAAACAGACTGGTTTTAAACATTGTCATTCCATCCTTCCCCTGAATTCGTGACTGCAGTGTCCATATTCTCTGCAGAAACTTCACTCCTCCATCTGCCTGCCACAGGCAGACAAGATGCCGCATCTCTCCCGCTTTTTTCTTAGCAGACCCTTGCCCTGAGCTTCCTGCTTCCTGCTTCATCACTTTCTTCTCATCTCACTCCCTGAAGCTCTATTTCCTAAACAAGACTTAAGAGGCCCTGATTAGATCATCTGGAATACAGGCCCTCAGCCCACTGAATTGAAACTCAGTGGCAAGACTGGAGGACACGCCCTCTACAAAGTTCCAGGGGCTCGGGTATATTGCAGCCTGAAGAACCAGGGGTCCACGCAATAGCAGGAGCCTTTCCCAAAGCCACTGGGATTCTTCCTTGTCCGTCAGCTTTCCTCCAAGTGCATGAAGACCTCAGACACAAAACCTTAGTGGCTTCTGGGAGAATCACCACACTAGGAGAACCTGTTCCAGCCCAGAGTTAGGTGTCAACCTGGAGCCCAGTTCTGTCACTCATTCACCTTGCACATTTGCGTCTGTGTCCTCAGCTGTCAAGCAGGGAATTACACTTGTCCTCTCCCCTCGTAATCATGACATAGGTCTCAAACAAGAAAGCAAAATTGAAAACATATTGGAAGGTTAGAAGCTCTGAATAAATGACTGATTTGTTATTATGTAAGAGGTTGAAAGGCCAAGTACCTGTCAGAGATCCTGCTCCTACCTCAGACCATCAAGGGCAAGAACAGCAAGAAGCTCGACCTCAGCCCCAGCATGCCCTTCTCAGAGCAGGTCCTAAGCCTAGTAGAGGACAGGAGTGTGGGTTCAAGGTCACACACTCAAGAAAGGGCCCCCTGATCACCAACAGAGAGTCTGCCCTCCTACATCCCATCTGCCTGGAGGCCACCAGTCCTGTCCAGGGCAGTGGGCATAGCCCCTCTCTCTGTCTCTCTGTCTCTGTCTCTCTCTCTCTTTCTGTCTCTCTCTCTCTCTCTAATTACTCTTTACACACTCTGGCACCAGGTCCTCCAACCAGATTACGATGGATTCCTCACTCCCGCTGAATCAATGCCATCGACCTGGAACAGAGGACAAATTCAAACTCACCTCTAGGAAGCTATTGGCCCACAGCAAAGCCCAGCAGGGAGACCTACTCTCCCAAACCTTGCTTGTACATGCACAAATAAGAGTGTGTGAGCACACAAACTCACTCCCCTGCCCAAGTAGCACATAGACCAGTGTGTGCACAAAATGCATGGGGCCACACACAGGTGCTCACATGCAGACACATATACAGTTCAATACAACCATGGATACCCTCAAGTCTGCCCACATGCATGGAACCCATAAGCATGCAAGAACACTCATCATTAGGGGCATGGACACGTGCCACTGACTAGATGAAGAGGCCACATTTGGAACAACAGAAGGAAACTCTGGTCAAGTGATGAGCAGGATTCCATCACACCTCAGCCCCTCCCCAGTTGCCTGCTGGGCCATGCAGGGAAGCAGATGCTGCCTGTCCCTCAGCGGTGAAAAGAACCCAAATCCCAGGCCATGCACCTGCAAATAGAAGCTCCCCTTCCACTTGTGGGGGACCCTGGTGCCTCCTCTGGGATATGCTTTGCCTGCTCATCTCTTTGGAGTATCAGGGAAATGCCCAGTCATTTCTCCACCAGGCAGAGCCCATTGTAACTCAGCTGGGCTCTGTCTACACCTCTGCCCTCAGAGGAGCTGGGACTACTTCTACACCTGCGGCCCTAAACAATTGGAAGTGGGTGCCAAGCTTTCCAGTTGCCAACCCAGGGTGACAGCCACCAACCAGCCCACTTCCATCCGGCACAAACATGGCGACCCAAGTACAGAGGAAAGGGAGGGCAGAACGGGGCCACAAGCTCAATACTGGCTGGGCAGATGCCCAAGGTCTCAGCCACTGTGCCTCCCCTGAGGTCCAGTTTGTCTCTTCTCTTTTCTATCACACACACTCAGGCTGCTGGCTTCAGTCTGTAAATCACAGAAACAGAGAAAGTCAAGAGTAGAAAATCCCTTGGAGGTTATTGAGTCATCTCTTGCCCACATTCTCTCAACATCTAAATTCCCTCACTGATATTCTCAATAAATGACTGTCCATCATACTGAACACTTGCACAGACCACGTGGGTGACACAGAACATCTCTCATGCAGCTGGTTCTCTGGCCCTTGTAGCCCCAATTGGTAGAGGGTCCATCTGATGGGGAGAAGAAGTCTGTGGGAGGTCCTTGTGGCCTGTCACCTACATGTCACTCCCAGCACCCCACCACATATGCAGAAAGAATAGAGAGCAGTTTTCACACCTCCTTGCAGCTGTGTTTCTGGATTGGCTTGGAGCCCATCAGTTGTTTGCACTCACGCAAGATTTGGAAGACAACTGCAGGTGGAGATGTCTTCCTGCAGCCTGGGCCATTGCCGCTTACCAACATCAGAACCCTTTTTTGGAGTGGCTCTTAATTTTCTAAGTTTGAAAAAAGATGGCAGTTTTCAAAACATAGGTTGCAGTGGTCTTTTAATCTGACTGCCTTGTCCCAGGATCCCTCCACCTCTTCTCCCATCTGTGGGTGTTCGGAGGCCTCGCCAGGGCGGGGCAGCCCCAGCCCTGATGAGCATGGCCCTGGAGGCCACCTGCAAGGTCAGTTTCTCAGGTTCTGAATTATTCTTGGAGTCGTCCTGGTGCTCTCTAGCCTCAGCCTAATTCTCTCTCTTTGCAATGACTGCATAAGCCGTGAAATCTCTCTATTAGATCTTCTCTTCTTGAAATACCTGGCAAGGAGAATCTTCCTTCAGGAAACCTTGACACTCGAGGTGCAAAGAGAGTTAAGAGAAGTTATGGCATTGACCCCACTCAACAGATGTTAGTGACAGCAAACCATTGAAGGACCAAGATACAAGTAGGTCATGCACCCAGGCAGTGTCCACACTCAGGAGAGGAAGAGCAAGGAACAGAAGATGTGCCAGTCTCCACCCTGTCAGCTGAACTCAGGGGAGACAGATGTGAAACAGACAATGCAGCCTAAGAATCCAACAGGCAGGGTGGAATCCTGATTTCGCTGCCCACCACAAAGCCTGGGCAGGGTCGATCCATGCTGTCTAAGGCTCAGTGGCTTTTGTTCTCCTCCAATTGCTCCTTCCCTTCATGCCCTTTGTCCACCTGCCTCAGCCCCGGAGTCTCCCTGGATCTCCTCCTGCACTGTTTCTGCTCTAAGCAACACAGTGTGTAACAGGTTAAATTCTTCCCATTCCCATCCCCACATTTCTTCTTCATACATAAACACATTCATGCGCACACACTAATATGCCATTCGAGTAAACTACAGATGCTCTTTGACCTACAGTAGGCTTACCTCTTAATGAACCATTTGCAAAAGAAAAATGCATTTAGTGTCTAACCTATGGAACTTCACAGCTCAGCTATACAGGGTATTGCAAAAGTGTTGGTTGTGTGTCCTTGTGATTGCTGCCACAGTCCAACAACTTGAAAGAATATCATACCCCATGTTGCTGGCCCAGGAAAAGAGCAAAGTGCCAAGTCTCACATACTCTTTCTACTAATTGTATACAGCTTTGGTAGCATTACAAAGGTGAAATATCACAAGTTGGACCATTGTTAAGTTGGAGACCACCTGTAAGTGACTTAGGTAGGGTTCCCAGAGGCAGAGCTGGAGATGGGTTCCCATGTCAGAAAAGTATGGAAGAAGGGCTCTCAGGAGGAGCCATAAGGAAGGAAGAATGCAGGGTTGGAGGGGAAGACACCAAGGAGGGTGCTGTTTCATTTGAAGTCTGCCTTGCATCTGCTCTCCCCAAATTCTGGGGACTGACTGTTTGTCACCTGCACTGGTCAGTTGAGGATGGAGGTCACCCACTGAAGACATAAGTTGCAAGCATCTCTTTGAAGGGAAGGGTGCAACTAAGAACCCCAGTAGCTAGCTGTCACAGAGCCACTGGGGATGGGGCATAGCAGCCCAGTGAACGTATCTGGGAGCAGCCCCTACCACAAGGAGTATAAAATAGCAAGTGCATCACAAGATATCTAGAGAATAAGAATTGGACAGAATGGGGTCAGGGGAAAGATAGCAGATTCCTAATCCTATTGCCTTTCTTCCATCATCTAAGCCAGAGCCAGAGCCATGTTGAACCCTCCCAAGAAGATGAATGGTCAGAACGAACAACCCTTTACATGTGCAGGTGTATGAGTATTAATACTGAGCTTATTAATTAAACAACAGAAAGCCACAGGGTGTGTTTTTCATTATATGCCACAAACAGAGCTGTTGTTTAGGCAACCATGAGTTCTGAGCCAGGCACTGGGAACCTGGTGCACCTAGAAACACAAAGGGTTGCAGCAGATGATGGACAGCGGGGGTTGTGCTCTGACCAGACCCACATCTTGTCCAGAACCACATCTTCTGGGCCTGGAGCATCAGACAGCTCTGCTTTCTGACCAGCTTTTAGGGTGGTCTCCTCCCACCTTGCTGGCAGGCAGTGTGGGTCTTCCCAGAAGCAGGGGCTGCACAAGAAAAGCTTTGTGTCAGGCATGCAGTGCAGCCCAGCACAGACACAGTGAGTCAGAATGTGTCCTGAGCTCGGGAGGAAAGGGCAGGCCTTGCCAGACAGATGAGACAAGCCGGGAGCCTGCAGGGTGACACGGATGCCTGTACTCTGGCATGGAGAACAGCGCCACAGTGACCTGCTGCCCTGGATTCTCTGCCCAGGAAACTGACATCAGGGCCAGGTCTGCCTGCCTGGCATGGAGCTTCAGGGTTGGTTGGGGTTTTATTTGGTTTTGCCTCTTAGCCAGAAATCCTGTATCCTACACCCCATTCTACATCACAGTTCTAGGCAGCCAGAGCCAGCAAACCAGGAAAAAGAGATTTTTAGGAGAATTCTCCTGAAGTTTCTTCTACTTTGCCTCTCACCTCTTTCCCCTTCTTTCTGCCCCCATCCCTGCCTTTTCCCATCCTGCCTGAAAGGAGAAGAAGTGAATTCTTATCAGACTGGAACTAGCAAGAGGCTATCTCCTCTGGCCAAGAAGAGCAAATGACAGCAGTGAGTCCCCGCGTTTCCATGTCTGTCTGGTCCTGTCCATGCCAGAGCCACGCACCCTGCACCTGGTGCCTTTGCCTTGGGGATGTGGCAGGTGTCCCACTCCTGTCCCAGACAGACAGGATGCGGATGGCTCCCTGCTCACCTAGCTGGCACTGTATATCGTCTTGATCTGCTTTATAAGCAACAACCAAATTGGCTCCTGTTTACACGGTGTGCACCGAGTTGCAGCAGTAAAGCATGGTCACATTTTACAGTATAGTGGGGAAGTTTCCCATATGGTAATCGCTGTAAATGAAGGGCTAGCCAGGAAGATGAGAATCAGGAAAGGAGAATGGAGGCCTAGATGGCAGGGGTTGCCAGGAGTGGGTGTGGGAGGGCAGAGCAGACACAAGCACAGCAGCCATCTGAATCAACCGCATGGGCCTGGTCTGACTCTGAGTAGGGTCTGCCCTTGTTCCCTTTTATGTCCCTCTGTCCCCTGGGAAGTATCTCTCAGCTCTTTCTGTGACATTGCTCCTCCCACAGCAAACACTGTTAGCTCTACACTAAAGACTATTTGGAAACGCCATTCCCTCTCATTTGAGCTATTTTTCAAATGCTGTTCATTTTCTTGAGCAGTCTCTAAAACTTAGAAATGCAAAAGATTTGGTGAAGTCTGTGGTCTTGCAGACGTCAAGCTGCTGCACACCCCCCAACTTCACAAACTTGTATGCACTAGAATGTCAAGCATTCTCTTATTCCTACACATAAGTAGTGTCAGCATAGAAGATAATGCTTGGCCAGGGGCCCAGAGCTTGTACACCCCAGTTCTGCATACCAGCCAACCCCACCAACCCCGCTGTGTTCTTGCAAAGGTAGATGTGTGCAGGACGCAGCCAGGCCAGGGCAGATTCTTGTTGACTGTGCTGCTAACCTCAAATGGTCCCTGGTGAGCAGCTTAGACACAGAGAGGACTCCTGTGTCCAGATCCAGAAACCAGAGTCCTTCCATCCTTCTTATTTGCAAGTCTATACCCACCTGAGCAGAGAGGGAAAGGTTCCCAAGCCAAAGGACAACATGCAAGCAGAAATATGTCTTCTTCAAGCCCAGAGTCTAGACCTCAAGCAGGAAGCCAGAGTCAGGATGGTTTATTGGTGGGAAGGAAAGAAAGTTCCATGGCCCAGAATCCAGAGCAAGAGAAGCCACGGCAGCGGCACCTTGGCCCAAGCCATCTTGGCCCTCAGAACATGGAAACTCATCTTCTTTCCCCTTGGGTCTGAGATGAAGGAGCAAGGAAATCCTGAAACTTCTTGGGGATTCCAGGTCCTGGACCAAACTTGTCCCTCAGCTCTCAGTACATCCCTCTTGAATGCACAAGCTGCGCCTGGAAACTGAGCATCTTCAGGGTCCCCTCACACTCACCTGAGCTAACAGCAAGGGAGGCCAAATCGCTGGTGCCGTGGGAGGCTTCAGAGGATGTTTCCTGTGGGTATTATTCCTAGCCTAATGTTGTATTAACATAACTTTGGCTGGTGATTACTGTATTATTATATATTAATCACAAGCTAATGATGCATATGCACCTAGCTTCTGTGTTCAGCTGGCGTGAGATCCCACCTGGATCCTGAGGCACCTGCCTGCTCTCCCTATGCTGCATGCCCACCCCACTCACACTCAGGGGCCAGCCCTGTATGCAACAGCCTTCTACAGAGCAGGTCATCCCTTGGTCACATGCCAACTGATGATGCCCAAGGCCAGGGCACAAGCCCATAAATTTTTGATCCATTAGCTCTGCCTCCTTGCTCTCAGATGGTCAAGGTTTGGTAGGCTAAATGAAGTCCAGAAGAGGTGTGAGGTGATTTTGATGATTTTTTTGAGATCTGAAGAAGGAGAACAACTTGAAACAATAGTCACCCAGTCATGCTGTTGGGTCAGGCATTGATATGTCCATTTAGTGAGCATGTTTAAGCCTTTACTTGGCAAGTCATCTTTTAGATGATGTGAACAAGATAGACAAAGTCCTTATGCTCATGGGACTTTACTCCTGACAGAGGTTCAGTGTCAATTCTTAGGGATACACTGGTAGAAGGTTTTGCTCTTTGACCTTCTAGTGAAGACAAAGGTAACCGTGAGTTCCCACTGGGGCACTGACCTAGAAGGAGATAACAGTAACCCAGAGAGAGAAGATTCACTTTCTGAACTCAAAAAATGTAGTCTGGTAGGGAAGAAGTGCAGATGAGTGCAGTACAACCTCCCAGCAAAGAAGCAAGGGCACAGGCACCGTAGGGCCCCACAGAGAGCTAGGGGTGATACCTCAATGCATATCTGTGTTTGCCTACCGGACAGACCCCTTATCTATGGCTTTGTTTTGCTTGCAGGCCTGGACTTTTTTTTCAGGATCCCTTCCATTCCACAAAGCCTGCTTGTACATTCTCATCCAGTTATAACCAGGGCATACAATATGCCCAACATAGAGCATAATGTCTTGGGCTTGATGGTTACTAATGATGGTACCATGAGGAGAATGTGGAGACTGGTGGCTGTGATGACACAAGAGATGAGGAAAATTCCTAGTAGATCTGGGCACCTGGAGTGTATGCCGAACCCATGCTATTGCAATTTATTTGCGAGACACGATCAAGGCATTTTTACCTTTGTGTCCCTAAGGCAAGCGGTCTACAAGGTGGCCTCAGTGCTCCTGGACTACTAGTATCTGTGCTTTTATAGAATCCCCTTCCTGAGTGACCAACCATGGCAGTGTCGGCGTCTGGTAACTTGCAGTGCTGGATCACAGAGGCGTTATGGCTTCTGCCTTGGCCTCCCAGATCACTCACTTGGTGGGGACATGCCATGCCATGAGCACACTTCAGCAGCACCATGGAAGGGTGTACATGAGGAGGAACTGAGGCTCTCTGCCAAGAGCCAGCTTGCCAGCTGTGAAAGTGAGCCCCCTTCGAAGTAGTACCCAGCCCTGGTCAAGCCTTCAGATGATGGCAGTCAGGCTGAAATCGTATCACAGTCTCCTGAGCTAACACAGCCAGGGCCACCTACCACGGCTACTCCTGAATTCCTTCCCACTGATACCACAAGGGGTGAGGAAAGGATGCAGTTGTGTTAAGCTACTAGACATGGGGATAGCAGGTCACGTGGCAGGGGTAACTAATATGCACCCCCAGCAGTAACAATTCCTGGAACACAGCATGTGCTCAGATAATATTTGATGAATGAATGAAGTTTCTGACAAAGCTACTGTGAGTCAAACATGTGACCACTGATGAAAAAGGGAGTGGCCACAGCGTGGAAAAACCAGTATTCAAAGCTTAATATGTAGACTTGGGTATCAACAAATGTCAGAATACTTCTTTTCCAATAAACAATAAATTTATTCCAAGTTGTTGCTATCATCCAAGGCTCCTGTTTATCCCCACCTCAGCCTCCCTCAAGAGTCTGGGAAAGAACCATCTGGGAAAAGAGCCTCTATCCCAAGTCTGTCCTGTTCACCTTCAAATCTTCAAAACCCACACCTCATTATTCCTTACAGCCAGATTGTTCTAAACTATGAAAATATTCTTGGGAGTCCTAGTGTCTAGAATGTCATCTCTAAAAATATGATACAGCCATTCCCTTCTGAGTTTCCATACCTCATTCACGCATTCAGCAGATATGTAAGGAGTGTTGCATTAGTCAGGGTTCTCCAGATAAATGGAACACACAGGAGTGCATGTAGAGGTGGTCAGTGTGTGTGTCTGTGTCTGTGTATCTGTGTCTGTTGGTGATATATGTATAGGAAGAGGGAGAGAGAGATTTTAAGGAAGTGGCTCATGCATATGAAGCAGTGAGTCCAAAGTCTGTAGTATGAGCCAGCAGATTGAAGACCCTGGGGAGGGTGATGTTGAAGTTCAAATCCAGAAGTTATCTGCAGGTCAAATCCCCTCTTCTTTGTAGGACATCACTCTGTCTTCTTGAAAGGCCTGTAATTGATCAAGGCCACATTATGAGGGAAGCTAGTTTGGATCTTGAACATCCCACAGAGGGTCACGTATTGAAGACTTGGCTGTCCCCCGATGGGACTGTGGGGAGGTCTGGAACATTAAGAGGTGGGGCTTAGTGAGAGGTAGTTAGGTCATTGGGGGCACGGCCTTGAAGGGGTGGTGGTGCTCTGGCCCCTCCTCACTCCTCTTTGCTTCCCAACTGATATGAGGTCAGCAACTTTCTCTATCAGGCTGTCTGGCTCAGATATATTGTGCACCACAGAGCCAGAGCAACAGGACCAAGTAGTCCTAGACTGGAAACTTTGAAACTGTGAACCAAAATAAACTTTTCCTCCCCTTTAAATTGATTATCTCACTGGGTGTGATGGCACATGCCTTTAATCCCAGCACTTGGGAGGCTGAGGTAGGAGGAGCATTGTGAGTTTGAGGCCAGCTTGGGCTACACCATGAGCACAAGGCCAGCCTGAGCTACATAGTGCAACCCTGCCTCAAAAAACTAGGGCCAGGACTTTGGCTCAGTGGCTTAAGTGCCTGCCTGGCAGGTGCGAGGTTGTGAGTTCAATCCCCAATACCACAAAAAAAAAAATTGATTATCTCAGGTATTTCGTCACAGTAACTGAAAGCTAGTTAACATAAAGGGTACAACTTTACTCAAAGTCTACTGATTTAAAATTAATCTCATCTAAAATATATCTTCACAATGAAACCTATGTTAGTGTTTGACCATATCTGGATACCATGGCCTATCCAAGTTGACACCTAAAATTAGCCAACCTACATGTCACTAATGATCTAGGCACTGGAGACTAAGGAGTGAACATAAACACACAAATTTTTGACCAACTGGATCTTTTGCATTCTAGATGTGGGAAAATATCAGAAAAGAAATAATCAAATACATGCTTAAAATGGTAGGCATAACATTTAGGTGTCAACTTGAATAGGCCATGGTGTCCAGATATGGTCAAACACTAATATAGGTTTCATTGTGAAGATATATTTTAGATGAGATTAATTTTAAATCAGCAGACTTTGAGCAAAGTTGCACCCTTTATGTACAGGTGAGGAAACAAATGAAGGTCACTGTTTCACATAGTTGGTCAGGGAAGATCTCCACATGATAACATCCACACAGCAGGAACCTGAACAAAGTAAAGAAACAGGTCATATGAAGATGAGGAAGAATGTTCTAGGCTAAGCTGACAGCAAGTGCAAAGCCCCCACTCACAGGAGGTTTGAAGCCAACCTCTCCTCCCAGACCTGGGCCCCCATCCCTAGCCTGGAAAGCACTCCTCCACCTCTTCTCAGGCCAGCATCATTCTTCCCAGGAGCTTAGGCTTTAAAAAACAGAAGTGTGTTAATTGCTTTCTTGTTGGTGGAACAAAAGAAGACACCCACAAGTTGAAAGAGAAAATGTTTATTTCTGCTCATAAATGGTAGAGGTTTCAGTTCAGTCAGCTGGTTCCAAAGCAGGGCAACATGGTGGAAGGACATCATGGAAGAAATGGTCCACGGCAGGGCAGGCAGGAGGCAGCAGCCAGTGAGCCTACCTCCGCTTCTCCTTTTATATTCCATCCAGACTATAAGCCTATTGGTTGGAGCCACCCACACCCAGGGTGGGCCTTTGCATTATCCACACCCAGAACTTTGCTGAACCAACCAGTGGGCTAATCTAATTATCACACACCCTTAATCCATATTCACACACTCCAGATCGAGCCATCTCTGAAAAGTCCCAACTTTGAACACATGAGGCTTTGGGAGGACATCTAGATACCAGCCATAACAAAGACAGGAAGGAAGTTTGTTTGCAAACAGCTTCTTTTTTGATTATACAAATCTCATCTGTGTAAGCAATAGAACATAGGAGGACCTGGTGACTCTGGTGGAAAAGGGTAGGATGATAAAAAATAAAATTTAAAAAAAAACAGAAAAGACCAACAATTAATTTCTCAAAAAAATCAAGCAGCTCTAGAAAGAGCAGAACCCATACTCCCAGCTGGGGCCTTGGCAGAGAGGGGGATGCTGAGAAAAGGGAAGGAAGAAATCTCCATTCTTAGGACACTTTTGATTTAGGGGAATTTATCAATTTCCTGACAGAAACTAGAGAAATTATCCCTTTAATTATCAGGTTCCCCCTTCCACAAAACCCCAACACGGATTGAAAACCAGAGTGGGAAAGGCAAGGAAGGTGAGCTCTACACTTAGTGTCAGCACCTAGATCCCTGGGCTCCCTTCCTGCACAGGAGCCTGAATCCTCATGCTGCACCTGAACCTCAGCCTGCAGGAGGAGAAGCCCTCCACAGGCCACTCCAGGTGGAGCTGGGGCCATGGAGACTGCTCCCCATGACTAAGCTGTTCTGAATTTGCAATAGGAAAGTGAGAGGGGAAGAGGTGACCCAAACCCTCCCTCATCCCAGTGAGTTTAAACAGAGACCTTCACCTGGGAGGGAAAGGATGACTTTGGGTCAAGCAGTTAGAAAGAGACCTCACTTCTGCACCTCTCTCATCCTTACTCTCCAGCCCCAGCACACTCCCACACACTCAGAGAAGATGGTGAATTGAAATCAGCCCAGTTCAATAAAGCAGTATGCCTTAAATATTCTCCTCACGCCATGTGCTCTGCCTGCCAGATGCAAGAAATGCCAGGAGAAATGAATGCAGCCCTGCCCTCTGTGAGCTTGTGCAAGGTTATACAGAATCGATGGGCTATCCTTGGCATAAGAAGAGCACAGGGGAGGAGAAGGTAAGCTCTACCTGAGGGCCAATCAGGGGCAGGTTTCCTTGAGGTGACAAGTGACACTTGGGGAGGGGTGTGGAGCTGGTGCAGTGATATTAGCTCACCCAGGGCAGGTGGGCACAGCAGGACGTGCCATGTGTGATCCAAGGCTGGTCCCAGCTCTGGTTGGAGGCAGAGGACTGGCTGTGGGGAGGGAAACATTCTCAGACATGAACCAAAATGGACTTGTGCTTCTCTTTTCAAGGGCTCTGTAAAACTCTTTAACTTTACTCCATAGGAAGTTTTTAATTTAAATGTTCCTTTTCTTTTTCCTTCTTTTTTTTTTTTCCTCCCCACTTCCTCAACCCAGTACTGGAATTGAACCCAAGGTGTTTTTAACTGAGCTACATTTCCCAGCTCTTTTTTTATTTTTTAATTTTATTTTGAGACAAGGTTTTACTAAGGATCTAAATTGCCCATACTGGGCTCAAACTCGCAATCCTCCTGTGTCAGCCTCCCAGAGTGCTGGGATTGCAGGCATGTGTCACCATTAATGTTCTTAAACAGAGATGTGTACCCATTGAGTCTGTGGGAAAAAATAACCCTGGCTCTGCAGCGTACACGACAAGGGGTGGTTTGAGCAGGGAAAGACTACAAAGAGGGGACGTGGGTGCCACTGCTCTCCAGATGGGTGTCCAGCTGGCAGGTGCTTCCAGCCCCTGCTAAGGCAAGGGCAGTGAGGACAGGGAACAGAGAAGATTTGAGAGGTTCACAACAGAATACCAAGAACGGGGCCACTCTACAGGGTGGAGACAGAGTCCAGACATCCACCACCCCGGGCTTTTGGCCCAGTTGATGGAGGCGGCAAGTCTGGAGCAGGAAACTCAGAGTGTAAATCTCAAGGAGGCAGATGTAGGTTTGTCTCATGTGGCGCTCAGGGCTGACATAGGGAAGATCCTTACAAATGCAGTGCACAGAATGAGCAGGAGAATGAGCGTCAAGTGGTAGACAAGAAATAAGAGCAAACAGCCTGGGCACTGCCCTACTAGGGATAACAGCAAACTCGCTTGGCTGGCTGTCCTGCTGAAAGACACTCGACACACAGGAGAGGTGGCCGCTAACAGACTGCTTGACACCACTGAGGAAAATATTTCTAGTCAGTTGGAACGGCCACTTACTCCTGCTGTGTCTGGCTCCCAGGGGAATGGAAAGCCGGGCCCAGGGGTGAGTAAGATGAGCAGATCCTACAGCAGGCTGAGCACTGTCAGGAGGCAGCAGCAGAACAGGCAGGAGGGGGTCCGTGAGAGGACTGAAATCTATTAACAGCAGGAAATCCATAACTGGGTCTGAGGCCAGGAGAAGGGATTTGCAAAGAAAATTCTATTCAGGATGTATTTCCTTCTTATCCCAGCTAGGTCCACCAGAGCGGCATTGCTCTGCCGTAAAAACCCGCTGTCCTTTCAAACCCGCACAGACACCCATGCATTGTGTCTGCCGTGTGCACACAAAGCGGGAAATGGATCCACCACTCCGTTCCCGACCGCGGAGCTTCGCACACACCCACCGAGCTGGGCAGGAGGCGGGCAGCCAACACTGAAGAGGGCCAGCTGTCCTCTTCCAGCTCATCATGAAGCAGGGTCCCTCCTTCAAAAATTATTACACAAAAAAATACAACTCTTGATGCCTTCGCTTGATGGGTCTGTGAATTTTTGCACATGTGCTGTCGCAGTCAGAGAAGCTCCACAGTCAAGATATACAACAGCTTCTTAGAAACCCCCCAACTTAATCCCTGTGATCTCAAACCCTGACCCAACCCATAACCTCAGCATCCACCAGCATGTCTCACATCGGTGTGATTCTGTCCCTTCCAACACAGCACACAGAGGGTCATGCGGCATGTCACCCCTTGGAGCCTGGCCCCACTCGCCTGAGTGAACGCCTGGATCAGCAGCCCCTCCTTTTCTGCCGAGAAGTGTCCCACAGTATGGATACCACAGTTTCTCCTCAGATCTTTTGGTCCACCTCGTACATGCTCATACCTTTCTCATCTTGGTACCTTTCTTCTTAATACAGGGAGAGCAGAACACACGTTGACCTCCCATCTGTCTCCATGTGCTGGGCACTCACTCCATGACTGAAGCTGTGCATTCAAACAAAGCAGACAGCCATCCCTGCCTCACAGAGCCTCCATGCCAGTGGGAAGAGACAGCTAGATAACAAACACCGTAATAAATGGTGTGGGATCTTAAGAGGGGATATACCCCACGGAGGAAAATAGAGAAGAGAGAGAAGGGTCTGGAGTGGGGAGAGAGGCTGTGGTTCAGAAATGGGACATTCAAGGGTAGCCTCCTTAAGGAGGAGGCAGCATTCCAGCCAAACCTTGCAGGAGAGCAAGAGTTTTGCCAGTACCTGGGCAGGGTGGCCCACCTGGCAGACAAAACACCCAGAGGAGCAAGACCTGGCAGGCTGTGCTGGAGTAAAACGAGAGAAGTGCAGCTTCCAGCAACTTGCAGACGGGCCACTCTGCCACTGCCTCCTGGGTCCCTCTGTCTCACCTCGGAGCACCAGAGATCACTGGTTCCTTCTCACTTCTGGATAGCCAGACCTGGAACAGGATGCAGGGGAGAGGTGAACCGGTGCATGGAGCACAGACTGCAAGGCTGAGGAAGCGAAGATGCTCAGGTCCCTTGGAGCAGTCCTCATAAAGCTCTTCTAGAATCTGCAGAAGGGCCCCATCCATGTCTGTCCCATTGGAAAGGGGTCCGAATTTTGTTAGCATTTACAAATAAAATTACTCTTCCCTTGGTAATCCTGTGGTTATTGATTTTTATTTTTAATTCTTGTTTGATGAAGACAAATAAGGTGCTTTGAGCAGCACAGATGTTCCTGGGGTGCAGGGAGTGGATGGGGGCAGGGAGACAGGGCAATCAGATGGACCAAGACTCCACAGCGCCATTGCAGGTTCTGAGAGCAAGACAGGAAGTTAAATGTGTCTGAGCTATTTGACAGGGGGACTCCCAAACAGGACAAAGAAGACTTGAACCCTAGCACCCCAATTAGACCCATCTGCAGCTGCCAACAGAAACTCTGATTCATCTTAATCACATGCAAGTTAAAAAGAAATGTCAATAACCAGCGGCACGGAGGGAGGAGGTGACATTTTGAAATGCAGATGAAACAGGCAGTCTCAGAGCCAAGCAAGGAGGCTCAGCACATAGGGTCTGGAGACCACTGGGGCCCTCCTACCTCTTAAGATTTGGTACAGAATATCAGTTGCTAGTTCTCAGTGCTGGAACTGTGATGCCTTGTTACATTTGGTACCTTCATAGTTAGCAATGACATCAAGGACACTGGAGACAAAAGACATGGGTTCCAAATCCAAGTTCGGTCACTTCTCATTCCTGACCCTGTTAGGCGACAGGGTATAGGCCATGTCACCTGTAGCCAGGATGCCTCATACACAGTGGCTGCTCAGCAAGTTATTATCTACTCATTCATTTGCTGTTTCCCTCGGAAGATAAAATCCAATGTTTAGAGAAAGCAGCTTAAATTACAGAAGATAAAAATCTTGATTAAACACCAACTATGAGAACTTTCTCATACTGAATCAGGCATCCAGATTTCTGCAGAAGTATGTAGAATTATATATGTAGAATTACAGTCATGTATCACATAATGACAGCTCAGTGACGAGCCACACGTGCCATGGTGGACTCACGAGACTGGAATGGGCCTGAATATTTCCTGTCATAACTGTTGTGTGGTTGTCATATAAGGTGCTGTTTTTGTGTTTGTGGTGATACTGATAGAAACAAACTTACTGGGCTGCCAATTGTATAAGAGCATAGCACACACGGCCATATGTAATGCTAGTGAGGGCCTGGCTCCCGGTCTATTTACTATGCTATACTCTCACTGCTGGTTTAATACACCTTTTTCTCACAGGAGATGTTCACAGCACACTACACAGTGACACCCTGGCCACACAGTGGTACCCTTTCCAGTCTCATCCAACCCATGCTTCTGGTGTCTCTGAACGGCACAGGAGGCCGTGCAAAGCTATGACCTGTACTGTCTGGATTTGCACGTGTGGTGAAGCCACCTGATGGCACACTCCTGTCCCCTCATTGGACAATACATCGCTGCATATGAGACAATAAATTTCCGACTCCCACTTGCACGGAATTTAAAATTCTGACAGGGATGTTTGCAAGCCATCCACTGAGCACGAGGGCAGTAAGCAGCTGAGAGAGGTGTCACCTGCCTCCGTATGGGTGCTGCTGTCTGGCTGCCCCTGCACACTGCTGGAAGCAAGGCACAGCGGGAGCGGGGAGGCAACGGCTCACAGGCCAGGAAAGTGCACCTGTGATGTCGTATTTAATTCTCATGGCCACCCTAAAGCATCAGTATTCACGTTTGAGACTCAGTCAGGCTTGGTAATTTGCCCACACCTGGGTACCGCCTGGGATTCTGAGCCTCGTCTTCCTGCCCACATTGCCGGGTGGGGGTGGGGTCAGTTTCTCCCTGGGGCTCAGAGCCTGGGGTTCTTAAACTCCTACACTGCCCAAGCACCCAGGCCCTCTCCCAGCTAAGCTTCTCCTGGCTCCTCTGAGGTCACAGAGCTCCTTCTCCTTAGCCCAGATTCCCTGCACCTGATCCTCACGTGCCCCAGCCTTTCCCTTTGTTCATTCCACTCGCTCCTGGGCCTCAGGGCCTGGCCGTCTCCCTGCATTGTCCTCACAACCAGTGGAGGGCAGGCAGCTGGGCAGAGCTCAGCCTGCTGTCCACCGCCCACCTCTGCAGTGGGCTGGGTCACTGGCACGGGAGAGACAGCTGGGGCCGGAAACATTTATCCAGAGAGAAATGATAATCATCATCTCATTGCCGGGACGGGGGGATCAGATGCAGCAATTGGCTGATTAGGAAGGCTGCATTAACACCCAGTCACAACAGCTCTTTAAAACAAGCTTTGACAAAATTGTCACATTAGATGTATCTGAATAAAGTCAGCCAGGCGGCTGGCAGAGCACAAGTCTACATCATTTTGACAGGCTGCATTAAGAAGCTGCAGGAACCACCCGGAAATTACCTCCAAGCAAAGCCCAAATTATAGCCAGTGTTATATACTCAGCCCTTGGAGGGGTGAGATGCAGCCGGCGGAGGGGCTTCAAGTACCAAGAACGGATGTTTTTCACTCCTCTCCTCCCTCAATCAGGAGTGGAGAGGGGTGCTTCTCACAGCAGGGAAGCCACTGAATTTCAGCAGTTAGGGGAGAGCCTCACTACTTCCGTCTGAGCAGGATCCTCTTGGGCTTGCGTCTCCGTCCGGTCTTCCCATCTCGTGACCTGGATATGGCCTGGGTGAGGAGGCAGCAGCACCCCTGACTTGAAATCCCTCTTTCTGTGTCAGTGAGCTCCTCTGTCCTGGGCAATCTTCCTCCCCTTCCTGGCCCTCCATTTTCTTTCCAATGGAAAAACAAAAACAAAACAGACCAGAATCAACATTTTGCAAACCATGAGTAATTTTGTAGGAGATACCTCAGGTGCAACCTGTGGAGCGGTGGGTGAGGCAGGGCGTGGGGCGCCGTCTGACCTGCAGTGAGAGCTGGGCTGCTGTCAGCTGTGCCACGCAGAGCAGCCTTTGAAGGAAGGTTCTGTTGTTCTTTTTTAAAAGTAGTGAAGAAAGGAGGGAAGGAGTGTGAAAGGAGAGGGAGAGAGGGAAGAAGGAAATCACCAGGCTTCTAACTGCTGTGATAGTCTGTGCTTGAAGAAGCCCTTATCCCGCTGCTCAGGACGGCCCCCGGCAGAAGTAATCATCCTGACAGGTTTCCGGGCAAGGAAGGAAACCTGTGCACCTTGCATTTTGCTAACGGTGCCACCAGTGACCTGGCTTTCTGGCCCTGGAAGTTGGAGAGAAGCCACAAAAACATCTTCAGGCCCCTTCATACTCCAGCCCAAAGGAGGGAGGAGGAGGCTTCTCTCAGTGTCTCCATTCCCTCTGCCCCCCAGCAGTGTCACTAATGCGATCTGACAGAGGAGAGACTGGGGGGTGGGGCGGGGAGGCAGTATGCAGAAGGGCGTGAGGACTCTGAATATTCATGATACTAATTAAGCAACAGCTAATTGGAAAATGTTGGATTTTATTAAGACCTCAGACTTACATCACTGCAACGGGCTCCACCATAATAACAATCATCTAATGGGCACTTTGGGTTCTTTCCAGAGTTTCTTTCCTCTCTCCCTGGCTGTTAATGTGCAGGAAAGAGTGAGCCAGTGAGTAGATGAGGCCAAGGGGAGTCAGCTCTGGAGCCTGGTTTGCGCCGCCTGGAAGAAGAGATTGGCGCACTTCTCCATTGTCATGCGCAGTGTCTGGAAAGGGGGCTGGGGAGAACTGTTGTCTTTCCTGCACATCTCGATTTTGGAGACTAGGGAGATCTAAGAAGGAAGATGCTTGTCAACCCCTCCAAAGGAGGCTTTCCTTGGAGCATGACACCTTGCATTTAGCAGACAGTACCTGTCAGTGGTAATGACAAACAGGTGGTGGAACAGGGTGAAATGCCAGTCCTAGAAGGGTCCACGTCAGTCTGAAGCACTGAGCTTCAAAGCTGGGAAAACTGCTGACTTGGTTTCCTGCCCTGCAGAAAGGGACCCCACCTTTGAAGGAAGCAGTGTAACAGCTAAAATGTGCACTGGGTCCTTTGAAAATAGTCTAATGGGATATCAGGTTTCCACTAGAGGACAACCTACAGTCACACCTCGGCTTTGAGATTTGCTAAAACAGGGTGTGTATGGAATGGAGCAGAGAGGCCAAGTCCTGGAAGCTCTTTCTTAGTGAACACATGGATTATTTATGTGAGGGTATCCCAGTCAAACAGGTTCCGAGTTAATAGTCCCACTTTTATCATAGAGATGACAGAGAGGGAGAAGTAACAGATGTCTATATAGAAAATAAAAGCTGAGCATTAGAATCAGGGGAGGTGGCTGCAAATGCCCCCTGATGAGTGGTGCATTTGATTGATCCTCCTGCATGGCAGAACAGCATGGTCACCAGCAACAGGCAGCCACCACCTTCTGGCACCCAAGCCACAGCAAGCTGTAGGGGACCTGACAGGAGGAGGGTGCAGAGCCGAGCCAGACACGAGTCCAACACCTCACCCATACAACCTTCCCAGCACACACAGGCCCTTCTGACCTGGCCAGCAGGACAGGCCTGCAGAGACTGGAGGACTCCCTGGAGAGGCCAAAGGAAGCCTCACACCCAGGGCCTGGGGAGAACGTCACTTCTGGTGCATGCGTGAGGGTGTTGCCAGATGCAGATCAGTGGATTCCGCAGAGCTGATCATTCTCCCCAGGGCAGACCTCATCCAATTCACTGAGGGCACAAATAGAATATAAAGCAGCGTGGGGAGAGTTTTCCCCAGTCCTGCCTCCTAGTTGGGCTGCCGCCTCCGCTCTGACCTTCTCCTGCCCTTGGACTGAGACCCACTCCAACTCTTGGTTGCTTTGGTTGAAACACGGCGACTGTCTTTCCTAGGTCTCCAGCTTGCAGCCAGCACGTGGGGGGATTCTCAGTCTGCATAACCATGTGGCCCAGTCCCCATGATAAATCTCTTTTTATGTACGGATCACCTATTGGTCATTCTGCTGGTGACTCTGACTAACACACTCACTCAGAAACCCAACTCTATGCTCATGGTGAGGCCTCCACTGAGCCCCGGGAGTGACCGGGGTCTGTGTCTGTGAAGGGGAGCCATCCAGATAGCTTTGTACCCACATTCTTGGTTGAAAACTCCCCAAAGGAAGTGTAGTATGGCTATGTTTGTTAGCTTGGTTTTTTGTTTTTGTTTTTGTTTTTTTTTTTTGAGGCAGGGTCGCACTATGTAGCTCAGGCCGGCCTTGCGCTCGCGTTGTAGCCCAAGCCGGCCTCGAACCCACAACGCTCCGCCTACCTCAGCCTCCCGAGTGCTGGGATTAAAGGCGTGTGCCACCACGCCTGGCTGATTTTTTTTTTTTTTTTTGAGGTACCAGGGATTGAACCCAAGGGCTCAAACATGGTAGAAAAGCATTCTAGATCTGAGCCACATTCCCAGTCATTTTCCTTTGTTTTTGTTTTTGTTTTTGTTTTTAAATTTTGAAACATGGTTTTGCTAAATTGCCCAGGCTGGCCTCGAACTTACAATCTCCTGGCTCAACTTTCCTGGGATGAGTGTCTGCTTGATTATAGTAATCACTGCAAAATGAACACATAGATCTAAATATCAGGGCGCAAAACTCAAACATGCAAGTTCCATTTGCCAATTATATAAGAAATAAAACTGGGGGGAACATTTCTAAAATTTTGAGTATCTTTTCCTCTTTTAATTCTGATCTTGTTTTTAAAAGGGGATGATTTAGCTCACTGCTGGAACATGTATCCTCATATTTATGGCCACACAGCTCATAATAGCTAAATCTTGAAAGTGGCCCCTATATGTCCGTCAACAGATGAATGGATAAGGAAAATGTGGTGTTTACACACAGTGGGCTGATCCTCCACATAACATAGCAAATATGAGTCATCTGTAGGAAAATGCATGCACCTTGACACCATAATGCTAAGTGAAATAAATCAGACTCACAAACTTAAATGTCATATGTTTTCTCTTACATGAGAAACGCAAAGTATAAGTAATTTAAACAGCAAAATAAAAGACAAATAATAGGAAATAGGAAAGTAGGTCTTTTGCAAATGGGAAGAAGAACAGGAGATGGAGGGGGAGAAGTAGGTGAGGGTACAGGTATGTGAACAGAATTCAGATGTGCTGTGCGTGTGCACCAGCTCCCCACAAGGAATGTAAACATTATGTCATGTAAACATGAACTAACGTGCATTTTTAATAATTGTAAAATTCTAGGATGAGGATATAGCACAGCAGTACAGCGCCGGCCTGGCAAGCACAAGGTCCTGAGTTTGACTCCTGGTACAAGATTTTTTTTTTTTAATCTGATGGTCAAGCCATATAGAAACCTAGAAAAAGATGTATATGTGTGTATATATAAAGATGTAAATATACATGAAAGAACACACCCCCATGTGCAACTTTTCTGTTCCACATTTCTTTCAGAGGTTTGGGGATCCTTCCAGGCCCCAGTGTTGAGGTTCCACAGAAAGCACTGTCCTTGTAACTCAGGGAGTGTAATCTGGGGACTTGCTGTGAGCTGTCCCAAGTGTTTAAAAGTGAAGTACTTCTCCAACAGGCACAAAACACCCTCTCCAGTGTTCAGGGGTCAGTGATGACCCCATCAGGATGTGGCTCTGGAAAAGGCAGATCGGCATATCTCCCAAAGGCCTTGGGCTGGCCCACGTGGCTGGAAGGTGACTATAGCCATGACCACCACCCAACCAATGGCAGGGAGGGGGATGTGAGGGTCCCCACACCTGAGCAGAGGACCAGGAAGATGTGAGGGGTGGGTGCAGAGTCAGACAACAAGGGTAAGGGAGCTCCAGAGGTGGGAACAGGAGGGATAGCACAGAGAGGGGCCAGGTCCCTGTGGGCTTGTGCTGCGAGACACAGGTCGCAACGGGACCCCATGCCACTCCAGGTCAGACTCCAAAGCCATCCCCCACCACTTCAGGTCACCTTGGAGGGATCCTGAGGGAAAAGGGCAATTCTTTCCATCATGTCCAAGCTTCCCGAGTCCTCTTTCTTTCCCTGTTCTCCACATGACTGTGTTTGCTGAGAGGAGATAAACCATTCTGCTTTATCACCCCTGCTGCTCAACACAGTGGCTGAGCCTGGCTGCTCGGTTCCTCGGCTCAGGGGTGAATGTGGTTCTCCCAGAGTGTCCTCTTGTCCTTCCTGGCCTCTTCTCTGCTCAGCCAAGTCTCCATCACCCTACTCTGCTCCTTCTCCTGGGGATCCTGTGGTCCCCCGGTCCCTGCCTTGGAGTCACTCCCCGGTCCTCCCCAATTTTGCTTTACACACTTGGAACAGAGCCCACCACTCCTTCCCTGCAGTCACAGCACCTCAGATGGGACTGGGCACACCTTGTCTGTGGAATTACCTGATCTCTGGCTTCAGCAAACATTCCAGGGGTCACCTAAGGGCCAGGTGCAACACTAGAAACCTGGGATTCCTGCATGGAGTGGTCAGACTCTTCTCCCGGGACAGATTCAGCAAGAGGTGTGCAGAGACCTGAGCTCACCTGACTTCTCTGTCTCTCCCCCATCAGTCAAGAAACGCCTGGATGACCCAGCAGGAAAGCAACCTTGGACAGCAGCCCCACGATAGATCTCTAGGAACAGGTTACAAGACAGAGCCAGTGGCCTGCACGCTTTTCTGTCCTCCCCAGATGCTTCAGGCCTGCCCTTGACTTGGTGACAGATTTGACTGCTCCTTACCCACCGCCTGGCTGCCTCCCTGCCAGCCCTGAATTTCTGATCCCTCTGAGTCCCCCTGACCTCGGCTGCCATGCACAGCAGGCTCTGTCAGCCACAGCCGTCTTCCTGCTAAGTGACAGTTCTGCTACATCACTGCAGTGGGCAGCACGTGGTGTCCTTGACTTTCTCCTGCCTGCAGTGCAGCCAAGCTGTCGGACTGCTGCTCTGTTCACACACTGCAGCTATCCTGCCTTCTCCCCTGCGCTCCCCGGCACCGTGGACACCGAAGGATGTTACGTTAGCATCAGCTCTGGTCCTGATGCACAGGGGCCATGCATGTAACCTTGGAAAACCCTGCCCTTTCCAAGCCTGTACCCCCCCACCCCCCGCCCGGAGTCACAATCACTATGCCTTCTTGGCCTCCTCACAAGACTGTTGCGGAGGTGAAATGAGATCATAAGTAATGAGAGTTTTCAACTTCAGCAAATTGGAACTCACTACAAGAAGCTAAGACCAGGTTATTACTGTTTTTAGTGTTCCTAAATTATGACCCACCCCAAACCTGATCTGATAAAGCTCCCTCTTCTTCCCCTGCTGAGCCATGGGGAGTTTGAATGGCCAGGGTTGGTCTCCTTCTCCCTTCCCTGGCTGAATTCACCTAGAGTCACTCCTGGCTTGGCCCAGCAAGCAAGCTCAGCCTCTTGGCAGGGATATTAAGGCCCCACACAATTATAATGGCTAATTTTATGTCAACTTCACTGGGTTATGTGGTGCCTAGACATTTGGCCAAGCACTACTCTGTGTGTGTTCGTGTGTGCATGTGTGTGTGTGTGAAGTGTCTCTGGGTGAGACTGACATTTGAACTGACAGCCTACATAAAGCAGGGTGCCCTTACATACACTCAGATGTTCCTCAGCTTGCGAGGGGTTAGGACCCAGTAAATCCATCAGAAGGTGAAAATATTGTTAAGTCAAAAATGTGTTTAATTCACCTACGCTATTGAACATCCTAGCTCAGCAGCACAGTAGATGTGAGCGTCTATTTCTCCCCTGCTACTGCCCGGCCACCACCCAGCATCTTGAGGACATCCAACTGCACACCGTACTGCTAGAGATCAAAAGCCAATAGTTGAGGTTCGGTTCTATCGCATGTTGCTATGCACTGTTATAAAGTCAAAGAGCTGTAAATTGAACCATGGTAAGTCAGGACTGTCCACACACAGACACACAGATGCACACACAGACACACAGATGCACACACAGACACACAGACACACACACAGATGCACACAAACAGACACACACACACACACCCTTACACAGACAGACAGACACACACCCTGTTTATTCTATTTCTCTGAAGGACCATGAAAAACACATCAGTCTTCCAGGAATCCTCATGAAGCAGTGTGCGAGAATAGACATGGGTGGGCAATTTTTTGGTTGTCAGAATGACTCAGGAAAGGAGGTCCACAGACGTTTTGTAGGGAAGGGCCAGAGATGGGAAATTTCACTTAATATTCGTATTTGTCTCACCCCAAATGCCAGCGTGCTGCTTTAGGGCATGTGGTGGGGTCCTGCAAACCTTTCTGAGTTGCTTCCCTTGCCCTTGCTGTGACTCTGTCCACCAGGGCAGCAGCGACCCTGGCCCCTTCCCTGCTTCTCAAACACTGCGACCCCAGCACACCTAAGTTTCCTCACCCACAATCTCCTCTGCTCAGAGCAGTCTCCCCTCCCTCCCTTGCTGGCCCTTGATAGTTCAGCTCCCCTTTTGTCTTGCCTGGGAGGGCTCAGCTGAGATAGTGCCACTGGCCAGTGCCCTTCTCCACAGTGCCATCCACAGTGTCCAACCCATCTCTTTTACCACCTTCAAAGCACTCACTTCTCTATGAAACTATAGTGACCATTTGCTTCACTCTTTGCTCCCCCTGGAATGTAAACCTGTGTCATCTGTCTCTGTCCTCCCTGAGCAGAGGAGGGGCCAGTCAATATGTATTAAACCTGCACGGAGAACCTGCGATGAACTGGACACTGAGCTGGGCACTGAAAGACACAAAGTAGAACAAGCCCTTCTCCACTCTGAGGAAAAGCCAGGCGCCAGCATACACCTAGCCAAAGCCATCTCAGCCCCTGTATTCTGGGGTCAGAGCACAGGATGCCAACATGGCCATGTGCTATTGCCTGTGGCAGTATGGATGGCCCCTCCCCATCTCCAGCCTGTCACCAGAGACACTGCCTCCTCTGCTTTTATCTCACCAGCTCTTTCCCCTGGGGCAGAACCCCTTTTCTCTTCTGGACCCTGCTTAGTCCAGTAGCCTGACTGGAGTGTGCTGATGACCACACCAGGGCTCCGTCGGGGCTCCCGCCAGGCAATGCCTGCCACATCCATCTGCCCAGAGTGGCTTGGGTCTGCCTGGCCCTCTGAACACGTCATCAAGTGCAGCTGTCAAGCCAGACGGCACCCACAGGACGTGGCACATTCCACGTGGCTCCTGCTCACTCAGGCCTCCTTCAGTTTGGTTTCCAGCATCCCAGCCTGCCTTGTGCAGAAGCACACCAGGTTCAGATGGACAGATCCACCCTTGGCACAGGTTCAGCCTTGAGGAGAGTGCTCCCAAAATGGGCTGACCTTCAAGATCATCCCACATCTTTTTACTGAGTTCATCCACAGAGCTCCAGGTCAGCTGTCTCTAGAGCTCACCGTCAAATCTTCTATCTGATGGTGCATCCAGAAACCAAGTTCTATAGCTGCACATACAGAGCAGTGGGGTTAACTGAGGCCACTCATGTTTTCAGATGAAAATGCATTCAGAAATGTTAGTGGCCTGGGCTCACCAGCTTGCTGTGTCTGAGAGGTATCCCCCAAAGGCCCTGTGCTAAAGACATGGTCCCAGCACAGTCCCCACCTTTCCTCTTTGTAAACTGATGGCCTCAAGTACTTGCTATAGTGTTGCAAAGGCAACTTCCACACAGCTCCACGGCAAGCTCCCCCTTGCTGGGCCTTGACATATCTGCTCCATGCCCTTAGTCCTGACACTATCTACTGAAGCTTTTGATTAAAAATACACACGTTATGAATAATACACCACCTGTGATGGATAAGCCTCGACATTATCTTACCAGCATTTTATCAGGTGTGTAGATTTCATACCTAAGAAACTGGGAACTAGAGTGGTTTATGGAAGGAAAGAAGTGCTGGAGACAAAGCTTTTTATTTCAAAATTTTCCCTCGGAGCTGGGCTTGGTGGCGCACGCCTGTAATCCCAGCATTCAAGAGGCTAAAGCAGGAGGATCATTGCAAGTTCAAGACCAGTCTGGGCTACAAAGTGAGTTCAAGGCCAACTTGAACTGCATAGTGAGACACTGTCTCAAAAAATAGGGCTGGGATTTAGCTCAGTGGCTTAAGCGCCTGCCTGGCAGGTTCAAGGTTGTGAGTTCCATCCCTGGTACTGAAAAAGAAAAAATTTCCCCTCAGGTCACACAGTGGAGACGGCTCCTCCCCCACCCTACCTCACCGCAGGAACATATTGCAAATATCAGTCCCTGAGCACTGCCTTCACTGTCACCCTCACCCCTGCCTACCTGGCTCTCTCCTCTTTTCCCATTAAGGTACTGACCTGACCACTAAGGTCTTTGCAGGGTGTGGACAATGTTTCTATTTTCTAACAGCTGATAGAAGGTTGAAATTATTCAAAGGGAAATCTTACAATGTAACAGCAGAAAAACAAAATGAAAAATCAGAAATGGTCTTCTCCTAATATAGATTTACCTCCGTATCCATGGGAGATTGGTTCTAGGACTCCTGCAGGTACCAAAATCTACAGATGCTCAGCTCCATTATATAAAACAGCATAGTGCTACCATATAGCATACACACATTGTGTCCACACTTAAAATCATTTCTGGATTACTTCTAATGTTTAACGCAATGTAAGTGCTATATAAGTAGTTGTTACAATGTATTGTTTAGGCAATAATTTCCAAAAAAAGAGAATGCAGGGCGTATTTTGGATCCAAGGTTACATGATTTTGTGAATGCAGAGGTCCAACTGTTCCGTACCACTCCTCCTCCAGGAGTAGTTGCCCTGTTTACTGGAATAATTTCCAAGTAGCCTCAGTATTTGATATTTCTGCTCAAAAAAAACTATGTCAAATCTATAAATGTGCTGTTTTCCCCTCACATTAAGTAAGTTTATCATGATGATGTAATTCACATGCACAAAAGTAACTCCCTCAAACAATATAAATCACACAGTGTCAACAAAAGTCAAACTTTCCTATACCATGTGTTTGCATTTGAACTACACATTTTTACAAGCACATCTAACATACTGCTTAAAGTCACCCATAAGCTTGGAACAGCACCCCACCAGGCCCTCCACCTGGACAGTTCGGGTTGTCCCTTCACATGTCCTCTCTGGGGTTGTCTCGCCGGCTGTGTAGACAGAGCATAACTCTGACTGCAGCCAAGCTGTGTGGCCTGGCCTTGGTCTACACCTCCTAGCCAAAGGAGGGGTTACTCCCACAGACAACCAGCATTAATACTGAGCACCTTTCTTTGTCCTTCTGGAAGAATCTATGGCTCTTAGCCTTCTCTCAGACTTTCCTGTCTTATTAACAACCAATCATTGTTAAGGCCAAGTGAGATTTGTATTTGGGACTAGTTTCCCTCCTGTGCTTTCCTATACAACTTTCTGTGGGGACGGATCTTACGTGTTCGATGCCGTAGCCACTAGCCACCTATGTGCACCTGAAAATGGAATATTAATTCTATTTGCTTGTGATTAATTTAAAGTGCCAGCCATGGTGGGTGGTGACTATATCAGACAGCATAGCTCTAGTTATTCGCCACATGGCCTCATGGAAACCACCAACATGCAATGGCTTCCAGCTCATATAAACACCATCACTCTCGCTAGGTTGCAAGAACATTAGCACTGGGGCTTAACGTCAAAGCCCTATTTCGCCTAAGAGATGTCTTATTTCATCATGTCTGCAAAGCAAGTTTGTACTTTTTTCAGTACTAGGGATTGAACCCAGAGCTTCATGCATATGAGGCAAGTCCTCTACTATAGTAATTTGAGATAGGACCTCATTTAGTTGCCCAGACTCACTGTGAACTCGTGACTCGCCTGCCTCAGTCTACTGTGTCACTGAGATTATAGGCATGGATGACCACACCAGGAAAATGTGTATCTTTGACATTTAACCTACAGGAAAATCTCTTTCTCTCAAGTTTACATTATGAACTCTGCTGCCTGGAAAAGCTACTTATTGGAAAAGAAAAAACCTCAAATATTACACAGAACCTTAATACCAAGAAAAAGGAATTTAGAGGTAAAAAGTAATTGGAAACAGAGAGCTGAGAAGTGATAAAGGTGATTTAAAAAGCTAGAGACAGGGTCTCAGAGAGCTGGCTCTCGGTTCTCTTAGCTGGCTGCTCTGGTTTCGATATTAAACATCACCCAAAGGCCCCTGGGGGAAAGGGTTGCTCCTCAGAGAGGCAATCATGAGAAGCCTTGTGGACATCTTCTGGCCAGTACTATGTGCCCTTTCCTCTTCTCTATTATGCTGCCTGGCTCACAGTTAGGTGAGCAGTTTTGTTTGCCACACTGTGGCCACATCATGGTCTCCTTACAGCTCCACAACTAATCATGGCAGACTGGAGCCTCCATAATAAACCTTTCCTTTTATAAGTTGATTTTTCCAGGTATCTGAACACAGCAAAAAGTTGAACAATACCTACCTTAGCAAGGTTCTCCGGAGAAACAGAACAATAGGAGGCAGAAAAGGATAGACAGAGAAAGAGAAAGAAAGAGAGAGACAGGAACAGAGACAGAGACAGAGACTTGAGGAGTTGGCTCATGCAGTTACGGAGGTTGACCATTCCAGAATCTGTAGACTGGACCATGAGTGAGCAACTCTCACTTGTTAGAATAGCTATTGTCTTACCTAATTTTCTCTGATTGCTGAGGCAAAATACCCCACATCCAAAGTTAAAGGAGGAAAAGTTTATTTAACTCACAGTTTGTGGAGGTTTCAGTCCGTAAATCAGCTGGCTCCAAGGTGGCTTGGCAGACAGACAACACAGAAGAGAACCAGTTCATGGCAGGCAGAAGACAGCAAAAGTAAGCAAGGAAGGGGAGAAGAAACACTTCTCTCTGTCTTTTATATTGTATCCAAGCTACAGGGATTAGGACAGTGCCAAACTATTTGGTGGACTTATTTAGTAATCACCCACCCTTAATCCCAGCATCACACACCCTAGATCCAGCCAGCTCTGAAAAGCTCCACCTATGACTGCATGAGGCTTTGAAGGGACACCTAGATACAAATCATTACAGCTGTTACAAACAAAGTGAAAGGTAACAAATGTCAAAGAGATTGTGAAGAGGGAGCCCTTGAACACCGTTGAGGGGAATGTAAATAAGTGTAGCCATGATAGAAATGGTATGAAGGTTCTTCAAAAATTAAAAATAGAATCCATGTGACCTAGCAATTAGCTCCTAACAACATATCCAAAATAAATAAAATTCACTTGTCAAAGAGACAGCTGCAAGCAAGGTTCTGAGTTCAATCCCTGATGAGAGAGAGAAAGAGAGAGAGAGAAAGAGAGAGAGAGAGAGATCTGCAATCCTGTGTTCACTACACAATATTCATAATAGCCAAGATATGGAATAAATCTACATGTCCACCCACAACTGCAGGCAATGTATACATACGCACAATGGAATAGTACATAACTTTTAAAAATAAGGAAAGCCTGTGCTTTGGGGAAACATGGATGAACCTGGAGGATATTACGCTAAGTGAAATAAGCCAGGCAGAGAAGGACAAAGCCTGTGTGATCTCACATATGTATGAAATCTAAAACATCAAACTCACAGCAAGAGTAGAGCAGTGGTTACTAGGGGCAAGACAGGTGGAGATTGTAGAGGAGATGTTGTCCAAAGAATAAAAAATTTCAGTTAGTCAGGAGAATAAGTTCAAGACATTTATTGTACAGCTAGATAACTCTCACTTGTTAGAGTGAATAACAATGCATTGTATTCTTCGTTGTTGTTGTTGTTGAGCTAACAAGGGGTGGTCTACCACTGAACTACATCTTTTTTACTTTTTAGATAGGGTCTCACAAAGTTGCCCAGCATAGCCTCAAACTTGTATTCTTCCTGCCTCAGCCTCCTCAAGTCCTGGGATGATTACATGTATGTGCCACCATGTTCTACGTAACAGTACGCTCTTGAAAACTGCTAAGAGAGTAGATATTAAATGTTCCCACCACAAATTCTGTGAGGTAATGCATATGTTAATTAGCTGGATTTAATCATTCTACAATGTATACATCTGTCGAGACATCATGTAAAAGACAAATATATGCCTTTTATTTGGTTATTAAAAATGACATTTTAGCAAACAAAAAAAAAAGAAGAAACCAGGCTTAGGGGCACACACCTGTAATTCCAGCACCCAAGAGGATGAGGTAGGAGGATCACTTCAAGTTCAAGTTCATCCTGGGGGAATATAGTGAGTTCAAGGTCACCCTGAACTACATAGCAAGACTCTGTCTAAAACAAAACAAAACAAAACCAAAAAACAAGAAGAAGGATCAGCGCCACAATGAGTAAGTCCTAGAAGCAGTAAATGGGACTGAGCAGAGAGCGTGACCTGGAGGAGGGTCACTGGAGGGAGATGATACTGTGGGGTTGGCTCTGGTGCCTGGGCAGTGGTGGGCTTGGTGGCTATGGAATGGGAAAGTGGTAGATATGAGGCACATTTTCAAGAAGTCATCCCCGAACTTGGTAAAGGGTTGGACATGGTAAGCTGTGAGACGGAGGCAGGGATAATTTCCTCAAGTGGACAAAGATCTGGGCCAAGAGGAATGTTGCACTGGTGCGGTGGGAACCTTGGGGGTGGGAGTGTGTTGCAGTTGGATTAAAAATGTCTTCCAGAAGGCTCGCGTGTTCAGTTTTAATGTGTGCTGTCGAAGTGAGTATGGCTCGTGTGTTCAGACCTGGGCCTTTTTCATCAACTGATTAATCATGGGGTTTTAGTCTCATCAAAGAGTTGATCCATTGGGGTGTCTCCTGGGAGATAGAGCTTCTCCTCAGCCCCTTCCCCTCCTTCTGGTGCTCTCCTGTTCTGTGTGTTACCTGGTGGCTACAATTGGAGCAGCTTTTTTCCACCAAGCCTTTCCACCATGACGTTTCTGCCTTGGAGCCAGCTGACCATGGACGAAAACCCCTGCAGCCATGAGCCAAAGTAAGTATTTTCTGCTCTAAGTGGTTTTTCTTGGGAACTGTATTTGGTCACCGCAATATAAAGCTAATTAATATGGTGATGGTGTATTAGTTTTAAGCAGGTAAGCTCTGAGGTGGCAGCGAGGCATTTAAAAGAACATGCCCAGCCAGGCATGGTGGCACATACCTGTAATCCCAACACTTGGGAAGCTGAGGCAGGAAGATCACCACAAGTTCAAGGCCAGCTTGGGCTACATAGTAAGTTTAAGGCCATTCTGAGCTACATAGCAAAACTTTGTCTCAAATAAATAAATACATAAACAAATAAATAAATAAATAAAATGCCCATGAACAGTGGAAAGCTCCAGCTGTTAAGAAACACAATGGGTCTGAGCTTTTGCCCCGCTATAAGTCAACACAGTAACTTATCATCACCTCAGGGATGCTGGCAGAATTCCTCCTGGGACAAAGATGGGGGGCTCCATTACTCACAGCAGCCACAGTTCCCAGAGCACCAGCATTTCCCAACCTCCGGCTTCCACAGGACAACATGAAAAGGGCCAGGAAGGCTGTGTTCTGGGAGAGGAACGACCTCAGAAAACTTAAACCCTTTAAAACAGACTGTAAGCCTACCTGGCCTTTGCCCAGGGAGATGTTATTACACTGGACCACAGCATATTTACCCTTCACTCAGGAGGTAGACACTGCACAAATATTCTAGGAAAGACAGTCTAGAAAACGGGCACCCATGGCCCTGCTCATGAGATGTACAGACACCTGAGACCCAGGAGGACTGAACTCCAGCACCAGTCTGGGTCTTTAAGAAGAGAAAATGACTGGGAGTTTAGATTTGGAAAGCTAAAGCATGATTTCCAAACCTCAGAAATGATAGTATTCCTTGGAGTTTTTGTCAATCAAGGTCTTGGCAGAAAAAAAATAAGTTCACTCTTACTGGCCCAAATGAAGAAATTGTAATGAAGGTGTTACTCACGGTGGTCAAAATGGGGTGAAGGGGGGATGAGAATGTAGCACAAAGCAAGATGCCTTCTTGTTGGTTATTAAAGGTCACAGGCCCAGCATAAATGTGGCATCTTACATCGTCTAAGCAACTTCACCCCTATAATCCATCTGATCACCTAATAATCCCCATTTTATGATTTCTGTAAGTAGGGCTCAGAAATGTTAGGCAGCGTGTCCTGGGCCACAGAGCTGTCCTCTTGCACTTGCATGCCATAATCTTTCTACCATGCCACAATAAGTGTCTCAGGGAAGAAGGCACAGTGACCTACCTTGGAAAGTTTTCCATAATTTAGGATGTACCCACAAGCATCACCTCCTAACAGTGTTCACTATTAACCAACTTTCCATTACTCTCACAAACAACTGAGATAATTAACTTATTAAAAGAAAATTTAGTTTGGCTCACGGTTCTGAACGTTTCAGTACATGGATAATTGGCCCTGTTGCTTTGCGGCCTGTGGTAAAGTAGTACATAATGGCAGGAGGAGTAAGGGTCAGGATGCAAAAGAGGAAGCAAATGGGGTCCCATAGTCCCCTTTGAGATCACAAACCTCAAATAAAAGCTCCCACTAGACCCCATATCCTAAAGGTCATGCTGCCTCCCTGAGCTACTACTGAACCTTTAACAGATGGATTTCTCACTATGCAGTATGTGCCTCTGGTAAAAGCAGAGCATACCACAACTAGAATGATCCTTTTAAATGTATGTAGAGGACATCACACCCCTCACTTTAACCCTTCAAGAACCTGCCACCAGTCACCCAACATGATGGAAAATCCCCCTGTGAGTCTGTGAGGCCCTGTGTGATCTGACTTTGGACTTATTCCTAACCCAGCCTCCTGTCTGGCCGCAACACATCAAGCACAGGCCTCATCTTGGGGCCTTTGTCCACACTGGCTGTTTTCATTTCACTTGGAATTCTCTTCCTCAGGGCCCACATGGCTTGCACCTTCGTTATAAAAAATAAATTTCCCTAAGGAAGCCATCAGTGGAAATCACCTTAAGTGCAATCACACACATACATGCACATGCACACACACACACACACACACACACACACACATACACGCACACACACGCACATACACACGCATATGCATGCCGTCACTCCAACCCTCCCCCTTTCCCTCATGTCCCTTGTCACAGTTTATTTATCTGTTTATTATCTGTCTTGGCACTGGTGTATAAGCTCCATGAGAGAGGAACCATTTCCTTTGCCACCGTCTCCTACACCTGCAGCACATTAAGAGCATGTGAAAATGTTGCTAAATGAATGAATGAGTGAGCCTGTGAGGAGAGTGGAGGGGTGAGTGGGTGCAAAGGGCTCACGCTGGCTATTCCCACCTGCCTTCTTTTCTTCCTTCCTCCCCTCCTGCCACAGGCCACAGCTGTGATCTTCCAATATTGACTCAAGTGCCTCCTTGCTGAGCAGGGCCTGCTAAACACTGCAGAGCACTCCTGGGTGGAACAGATGCTGAATGTCAGGAGGTGGTTGGTCTCCAAGAACAAAAGCAGGAAATGCTCTCTCCACTTTCAGCTCCAGATGTCAACAGTCCCCAAGACAGAGGAAGCCGGAGCTGCCTGGATATCATCCTTCCTCTCAGTGGGGAGACAGAGACCTGCTGCATCCCAATCCCCAGCTTCCTCAGGGCTTCCTTCAGGGAAAACTGCTTCTTCTTCTGCCCGCAGCCCCTTTTTCTCACCTGTCCACCTGTCTTCCTCCCTTGCCCCATAGAAGCCAGAGGCTGTGTGGGAGGGGCCAAAGGACTGAGGCCTTTCTCCCGGCGGGCATTGCCAGTGTGAGCTCAAGGAAGCTTCTGCCTGCATTCTCGTGTTCAGAACGCTGGACATGTTTGGAATTTCAGGATAGGATCCCAGAAAGCTATTTTTCCAGGGTGGCTTCCTAGGGGGAGTTGCTGATAAAGGAGAAGAAAGATTGACCTTGCATAGTGAGCACTTCCACACACTGCTGAACAGTGCGGAAAGGTGGACTGCTTTCATATTGGGGTTGTCTGATGGAGATGGAGGGGCCGCCTCTGATAGCAACCTGAGAGAAGTTGAAAGCTCACTTTCCCACCTGGGGCACAGAACCAGCTTGGGGCACAGAACCAGCCTCTGAGACAGCACTGGGTCCTGTCCCCTATGCCTCCTCACAGACAGCTCCCCAGGACCCCTGATGCCAGCGCTGACACTGAACCTCAACAGGGCATGCAGTCAGGCTGCCACTGACCTCTGCGAAGGGATGATGACAGATCCACCAGATCACCAGACAGAGACCTGTCCCAGAGAGAAACCTCTCCTCCAGAGTGCAGATCTGCTGTGTGGCCAGCACCTGGAGAAGGGGCCGCAGAAAAGGGGACAGCAGCAGCAGCAGGACAAAGAACGCAGGAACCAGCGATGCAAAGTCCAGTCACATCTGCACAACATTGCCCACACCGCCAGGGCAGGAATAGCAGAGGCATGGACCCCCGGCAAGTCCCTCAGGCGCTCTGCATAAAGACCCTGCAACAGTGGCGATATCACCAAAGCACTGCAAGACTTCACGAACTTTGGGTAAAGAAAGCCCCAGAGGCCCAGATTAACACTAGGGAGCCCGGGGCTGGAAATTAAAACACCTACTTCTAGTTTCAGCCCTGCCACACACTCACTGGGGACCTTGAGCAAACCACCTGCCCCCACCTCACATTTCATCTGTGAAGTGGACTGATACCACACCCTCAGGGACTGGGGCAGGGGCTGATTTGATCTTGTCACTGTGTAGAAACAGAGCACTGTGTAGAAACAGAGCACCTCACCCTTCCTGTCCCCACCTGGAGCCCTGATGGAAGCAAACCCTGCTGACCACACCCTCATGCCCGCCAGGCTGAGTTTTGCCCTGGTGATGAGACAGAGATAATGCAGCCTCCTTGGCCAGGATGGTGATGCATGCCTGCCCCAGCTCTGTCCCTACAACTCTAGCTGCGGTTTCCACCATTAACACATGCTCAGATATGTTAACACACAGCAGGAGCCCCTTTCCAAACCCTTCCAAGCACACTGCCAACAGCAGGAAGGGCAGTCCAGCCACACAGGTTGCAGAGAGGGAGCCCAGGACACTGCACTTGCCAGTCACTGGGCCCTGGGGCCCTCACTCTCAGGAAGGACAGGGAGCCACTGAGTTCCTGAGGCCACAGTCATGCCAGACGAGGAGGACAGGTGGGCACTATCCCCCATCCTGGCCTCTTGCCCAAATCCTGTGGCTGGCAACTGCTGTCTTTGCCCTGAACTACCCCCAGCCAGTTGGTTCTTGGCAAGAGTCTTCCAGGCCATGAGTTTCCTGGGTTTTTCTCAGTTCTATGTACATCTGCTTAATGAGGACCTGTGTTGGGGGCAGACTGCACAAGGAGTGAGGGTGCTGCCAGGGGCACAGAGGAGGTCTGCAATGCATACTTGTCTGGCTCCAAAGCCTAGAAATCAGAAAGGGCTGTGTTCTGTCTACCGGAAAAGGCTACATGACCACGGCTATCTTCTGGCAGAGGATCTGTTGTGGACATTATGAGGACCAGCCAAAGTGACCAGTTTGCTTGGTCCAGGGAGTGAGGGTTCCCTGGACACTGTGTCCCAATGCTAACCCCAGGACAGTGCTAGCAGCACAAGATGAGCTGACTTTCAAACGCTCTCAAGCATGTGCTCAAAGCAGGACAGCGACCTTGTTATCCTAAAGCAGCTTCTCTCTCACATCTTTCCACCCTCCACGCAGCCCTCCAGCCCTACGCTACCCCACTGGCTGCCACCCCACTGGCAATGCCACCATCACCTTGAGACAGAAAGAGGCAGGAGCACAGAAAGACACCCTCCGGACAGGACCAGTCTTTCTGGAAGCAGAGCTGGGTGAAGGATGAAGCCACAATCTCGAGGTGATGAGAAGTCAAACAAAGCCCCGGAGCCATTTGATTAATTAAATACCACCCACTTTGGGGATATGGCTAGACCCAGCCTCCCAAATCCTACCCCTCTAGGCTCTGCGTGTTCCTGGCCATACTTGCAAGGGCAGTGATATCCTGCTGACAGCTGTGACAGGAACACATCTAACTTAGACACAGGAGCCAGGCAGACATCCCCTCCCTGGGCCTACTGTCCTTCATCCCTCAGAGGACAGCTCTCGCTGTAGGGGAGGTCTCCTCCACCTCTCCCTAGGAGAGCTTCAGCCAGGGTCAGGACACAGCAGATGGATTAGAACTGGTGCCTGAGAAGCCCTGCCATTTCGTGCTTCTTAGAGCCTTTTAAGTTCTTCTGAGCACTATTGTCCATACGTCTTCTTTTGATCTTCACGTTGACCCCATGAGCTCCCTGGAGCCTGCTCCATTGCATTTCTGTGCAGAGCTATACTGAGGCCCAGGCTCTCCGTTTGCTCTTCCTCTGCTTACTTTGCTCTACTCATGAGCAGCACTGTCAAACTTGACCCACCAGGCTCTGGACAGTCAGTCATATGAGGAAAACATCACACATACTCAAATAAGCACCAAACCGCCAGTGCCAATGACCTGGGATCTGGACTAGATATCTGCAGTCCCAGGGCCCCTACTTTAGAGTCTAAGCCCAACCCGAAGCCAGAGGAAATACCTTTCAGGACAGGTTGTACCTGCCGAGCCATCAGCAAGAGCTCAGCAGGTCTCTAAGCACTGGCACTTGTTCCCACAGATACCAAAATATAACAGAGGTGTCAGCTCTTTGAAAACTGCGTTTTCTATGATTTTTCCAAGCTAAGGAAGCTTTCAGCAACATAAGATTCGCAGAGTAATTTTCTGCCAAATGATCGAGGTGAAAGGACCACAGATACACCCTCACACTGAGGATGGAAATACCACCCTTCCGAGACATTGGGGAGCAGCAAGTACAAGGGATCAGGGTGCTCCCATCAGCTCCTATGACCTCCTTGAAATCACTGTTAGGACAATTCTTATCCTGCACAGGAAGCGCAACTCTTGGTGGCAGTGCAGAGAACATCCGTGGACTCCATCCTTACAGCCGAGCCCCTCTGTTTGCCTTCTTACCAGTTGGGTAGCCCAGGGCATTCTTCTGGATACTTTGACTTTCTGGGCTTGTGAAACAGGACTCCTAAGAGAGTGTGTCCATGTGTGGTCACAGACTCTTGCTGTAAAGATTAGATGAGTGGAAACAAGTCCAACTGTCACCAAGTACCGGCTCATAAAAAGGGTCTTCCAAGTCGGCTGCTATTAGTCCTGTGCACAGAGTGCATGGAGAGATGCTCATGGGGATTTTACATGTGTCACCCTGTCTGATTTTTAAATTACAAAATTTCAAAGGCTTGAGACAGATGGTACTAATCCCTGTCTAGAGATAAGGAAGTGGGTTTAGAGAGGCAATAGAGAGACTGAGGAGCAAGGAAGGGCAGAACCCACGAGGGAAGATAGAGATTCAGAGCCCAAGTGGTCACTGTGAAGACACAAATCATACTGACACCTCCACTGGCTTCTCACTTGGCCCAGGTGAAGCCCAGTTTCCAAGTGGCCCCAAGCGCATCACACCCCTGGCTTCCCAGCCTGTTCTTGGCCTCCTCTCATTCTCCCGCTCTCCTCTCAGTGCCTTCACACCTCCTGCTATTCTTCCGCAGAGCTCTCACCTTGCTGTGCACCCAAGTTGCACCTCCTCTGGCACCACCAGCTGCAGGTACCATGCACAGTGGGAAAAGGCATTCAGCTCTGCTGTGCTGGCTAGCTGTGCTGCCCCTCAACCTGAACCATGGGTGCAGACTTCAGGGCCACATGCTTTCACCAAGCACCCATCGAAGAACAGTGTGTCAGTCAACAAATACTGAGCAAAATTAACCTAAATAGAGGAAAAATTGGGACTCTCAGTTTTGGAGCTTTCAGTCCATGACCAATCAACCCTATTGCTTTGACCTGTGGCAATATGGTCAGTTATGGTGTCCTCATATGGTGGAGGAGGCCTACTCACCTCAGGCCAGGTGCAGAGGCAGGAAGACACCAGATCCCACAATCCCCTTGAGGCCATGCCTCCCACTAGGGCCACCATATCAGGTAGCACCAAGCTGAGGACCAAGCCTAAAGCAGATGGCCCCTGGGAACATTCAAAATCCAAAACCACAGCACACAGACTCATGCAGTATACCCCATGATCCAACCCCCAGATATCCCATTTCTTCTAAAGCAGTTTCCCCATGCCCCTCTTTCTGTCTTGCCTAACGCTCACTACAACCATGACTATATATTTACATGTGCTCTTTAGAATCAGTGAAGACAGAAGTTTCAACTGATTTATTACCCTTCCCAGTGCATACCAGGTGCACAGTAAATATTAACAACATTACTAATCGGATGGATGGATGGATGGATGGATGATAAGTAGGCCTGGATCAACTAGGTTCTCTACTTGAATTCTGACGGTACCACTGGTTAAGAATAAGAATCTTTCTGAGGATTCCTATATGAAAGCCTTCCCCAGAAGTCTTGAATCTCGGTAGAGTGCCCACTGTCACACGTTGAATTTTCAAAATAGTTGCTGCCAACACAGTGTAAAGGACAGACTTACCCCATGTGCTCACCCTGCTGCTCCTGTGATGACCACAAGGCAGATGCATGATATGCCTTCTCAAACTAGTAAATGTTTCAGCAGGCATGGTTTCAAGGCAATCACATCTTATCATCTAAGCTAGAATCTTATTCTGTTGATCAAATATTAACTGGAAAACCATACCCCCTAGAAGTTGTCAGGAAGTTGCCTGGAAAATGTGATACTTACATAGGTCAAGGCCACAGCGTTCAAGTAGCAGGATACTGAATTAAGAGATCTTCCCGTAATCATCTCCTTACAAATAACAGTAACACAACACACACAATAAACACACACACAAAAAAAAATCCATCCAAATTCAGTGTCACCATTTTTAGTCACTTGCCTTCAGAGCAACAGTTTATTCATCTAAAAATGTAAATAATTAGAATACTCACCACATAGGAGAGTTGTGAGGATTAAACCAGACTTACCTGGCCACAATAAGCAACTATTATTATAATTGTTCAAACAGAAGGTATCATTTCAGAAGAAAGCTGTTTAAAGCTCTGAGAATATTTCATGGGAGAATGTTGCTGCCATCATTCTATACATAGAAAAGTCAAGAAACATTTTGAAATATGCTGTCTCAATAAGAGTATTTCCTCCCAACCCCACTTCTACCACAATCAACTATCCAGTCTGAGGTGAATTCTAATTAAAATTAGAAAAAAATTGGCAACAAGAATGTATATTGCAAAACAAAATGTGTTGCTTTCAAAGTGATTTTGGAGCCTCAGTAATTAGTCTAGCAAGTTCCAAAGATACATTCTGTAGTCATCATTCACTATTGGTTTGGTTTGGTAATCTCCTTTGAAAGAAAATCATCTGGAGAAAAGCATCTGTCCTGGAGCCGCCTGGACTGAAGGGACCCAAGGGCTGGCTGGGATCTGCGTTACAAGGAACTTCCCTGGGAGCCCGTGTTTGTCTTCCTGCCAGGCTGCTCTGGGTCATTTCTCAGCTCTGGTGGCTGCTGAAACAAGACAGATGCTGCTACACAAAATAACTCAAGAACATACCAGAGCCTGTTGCTTCCAGCACTTGGAAAATCTGACATTCAAATATGCAAATATTTTATGGCACGAAAAAAGAAAAAAGAGAGAAAGAGCTGGAAAGTCACATTTGAAAGGAAACATACTAGAGATGTAAGCAAACTGGAATTTACACTTCTGGATTATAATTAAACTAGTGCTATTATCAGAGGAGAGTGCAGAATTTGCTGTGATTTTCCCGAGGGTTACCCGTTGCCACTGACGTCACCAGACTCATCACTCTTCCCTCAGCACCTGCACATGACAGAGCCTAGCCCCATCTGCAGGTACAGGTGTGAGCCTGAGTGCAGCAAGCAGAGTGCGGCAGAGAAGTCAATGCAGGCTCCACCCCCTTTTCCATGGTACAGTACAAATGTTTCTCCAAATATCTGGATTAAAATCTTCAGGAAGATGACGGAGTAGTAGGATGCAAGGAAAAAAACCTCTCTGAGAGACACCATCTAGATGTGGGAACACACCATCTTGAGGAAGACAAAAAGGAGGGAGATGGGTTCCTCGGACCCAGGAAGAGCCTGAAGTCTGAATCGAACCTCACAGAAAGAGCAAAAAGAAAAAAATTCAACTAAGAAGGTGATAGCTGGTGGAGCCTTCGCCCAGAGCCGGACTCACTGAGCAAGGGGAGCTGTTGGAGCCTGGAAGTGCACGGTCGCGGTGTTGGTGGCGGCTGGCGACCCTGGGGCCTCTGCAGAATCATTCCCCGGTGGAGGAGAGTAGCAGGCGTGGAGAACTGTGCTGGCTGGCAGTGAGTGCAGAGGGCTTAGTCCTCCTGTGGGAGAGCGATTTGCCAGAAGCCGTTCCTGAGTCGGGCCAGATATGCTTGGGGCTAAAACTGTTGCTGGCTTCTCCCAGCGGTTCCTAGCTGGGAACTGGGCACAGACTCGCGGAGACTGCCTGGATGGCTGCGAGCCCGAGGAGGCTGCTCTCAGGGCAGGCCTGCTAAGGTTGTCTACTACTCCGTCCAGGAACAGTTGCTGGCTTGTGGAGATACAGTGCCACGATTTGGGTTGCTGTCTCTGCAGGCTGTTTACCAGTGAATCCAGAGAGAACCTCAGAAGTGGACTCTTTTTTTTTGTTTTCGTTTATTTTAGTGTGAGTGTGGTTTCTGCCCTCCCTTTGGGCCTGGTCTTGTTCTGTTCTCTTTTCTGTCTCTTTTGGCTTTCTTTTCCCTCAGTCTTCTGCAGTGGTTTCCCTGAGTTGGTGGACCCATCTTTGTTCTCCAATCTACTTGCAGTCTCTTTTCTCTTTTCCCACTTTTCTGCCTTTTCTTAAATTCATTTTGGGTCCTCATCATTGGGGACAGAATTGACATTTTGTGAACCTAAGTATTGTATATGATTGTTTTGCATCCTGTTGTATGGATATAAATTCAGTTTATATGGTTGGGGGTTGTAAATCAGAGGTTGGATCAGTTTACTGTTTAGTTGACTGTGTTTGGTGCTGTGGGTGCCACTGTAGCTAGAACTGACTCGATTGAACTGGATGGCTGTTGGCCTTGCTGGTTCAGGACTGGGATTGACTAGGGATTGCAGAGAGGGCTGGGGCATGGTGCCAAAGAACTAGGGACTGGGCTAGGTGAGCAGTGGTTTCTCATTTCTGACAAACTGAGAAGGTGGGATTTTCCAATAGACTCGTAGCCCAGGAACCAGTTACACCTGGAAGATATCTCTGGGAAGTGCTCATCACCTGGAAGTCCTTAAAACCACCATTAAAGTAACCCACTTCAGGTAACTAACAGGTATCACTTTAGGAATTAAGCTGAAAAAGAAAAGAAATGAGAAGACACTTAAACAGGTCACAACCTCAGACACCCAGTTCACCAAAAGCAAACCCAGGGGGCAATGAGGCTGGAAAATCCGAAAGCCCCCTACAAGGTTTCTTAGAAGTGGTAACAAAGCAGTTGAATGAGGCTTTGGAAAAAATGAAATCAGAAATAATCTTTCAAATAACCACAGAGATCACCAAAATACACACCATGCTTAGTGATGTTAGGGCAGATACAGACAAAAAAATAAACAAGCTTCATCAAATTATGGAGGGACAACATAGAAAGCAAATGGACTCCATAAAGCAGATTCAAGTAGATATCCAGGAGAATAGAAACTCTATTGAAAGTATTCAAAGCAGATTAAGCCAATGTGAGGACAGGATCTCAGATATTGAAAACAGGCTCACAGTTAGTGACCAGGAAAAGAAAGAGTCTTCAAAACTAGCAAGAGATCATGAGATATTAATCTAGCAGTTGCTTGATGAGACAAAGAAAAATAACTTAAGATTAATTGGAGTCAGTGAACAAGCAGGAGATACTATAAATGACATTAAAAACATCCTTACAGACATCGTGTCAGAAAATTTTCCTGGCAGAGAAAAAGAATTTGACATACAAATAAGTGAGGCATATAGAACCCCAATTAAAAATGATAAAAAAAAAAGTCTACTTCCAGGCATATTATAGTCAAGATTCCAGAAATTCAACACAAGAATAAAATTTTAAAAGCTGTAAGGGAAAAGAAACAAATCACCTATAAAGGAAAGCCCATCAGAATTACAGTGGACTTCTCAGCACAAACTCTCAAGTCAAGGAGAGCTGAGAGTGAAGTACTTCAGGTTCTAAAAGAAAACAACGTTCTACCCAGATCGATGTATCCCGTAGAGGGAGAAACAAAATACTTCCATGATAAGGAACAGTTGAGGAAATTCATGACCACTAAACCAGCATGCCAAAATATTTTGAAGGACATTTTAGAAAAGGATGATAAGTACTACATCTCTACGAACCCCAATAGAAGGAAAAAAGAAAATAACATGATAAAGATAAGTCAATATGTGTCAGTTTTAACCATCAATGTTAATGGTCTTAATTCATTAGTCAAAAGACATAGACTGGCAGAATGGATCAAGAAGCAAGATCTAACAACATGCTGCATACAAGAAATACATTCAATTTAAAAAGATACTCACAGACTGAAAGTCAAAGGCTGGAAAACAATACTCCATTCAACAGGAGTCCAGAATAAAGCAGAAGTGGCTATTCCATTTGCAGATAAAGTAAATTTTAAGCTAGGACTGATTAAGAGAGACAAAGAAGGTCATTATATGTTGGTAAGGGAACAATTTAAGAGGAAGAGATAATAATGCAACAAACACTAGTCCACCCAGTTATATAAAACAATTACTAATCGACATGAAAAATCAAGTAAGCCTTAATACAACTGTATTGGGAGACCTCAATACATTGTTGTCACAAAAAGACAGGTGTGGAGTTCTTGGGATCCTCTGGGTAGAGTATCATGTCATCTGAAACAAAATCTATGTATATAAAAAGTTTGGTGTGACAGAGAAAAAAGAATTTTAAGTAAAATGTAATTTTTTTAGGGTCACCTTCAGATTTTATCTTTAATGTGAAATGTTCATTTGAAAACAATTGTGTTAACAATTAGTTGGATAATGAAAAAAAAATTATGCTAATCCCCAGCATTCACACGAACTTTGAGTTAACTTTCCTGGATCTTGGAGGAAATAAGCAAAGTCTTAGTCTCTCAGATGGTGAAATGAAAAGAAAATCCAGAAGCCCAAAGTCAATGTAGTCCAGGCTTAAGACCTTCCCATGTGTATTAGTAGAGTTGGCCTAGATAACTTCAAACCTGCCCTGTGATATAAGAGTCTATGGAAGGTTGTAGTGGAATGATTAGAACCAGACAGACCCAAGTTTAAATTACGTTTTCATCATTTACTATTGTTATGGCTTGTATCTCCATGTCCCTCGAAAGCCTCATGTCCTCCCAGGTAGGGCTTTTGGGAGGGGCTGGAGTAGAGTGTGTGATACTAGGATTAAGGGAAAGTGATCAATAAATTGGTTTTATATAGATCTGGTTGTGGATAATGGAAGCCCTACCCTGGGTGGGGGTGGTACGACCCAAAAGGAGTGTAACCTGCTTGGGATAAAATAGAAAGGCAAACTCACTCCTGATGCTGCTACCTGCTGCTTTACTCTCTCCTGCCTGCTCTGCCATGAGCTGTTTCTCCTCTGTAATGCCTCTCTGCCATCTTTCAACACAGAGTTTGAGACCTCTACAATCTGTGAGCTGAAATAAACCATTCCTCCTTTAACTTTAGGTGTCAGGTGTTTTGTGTCCCAGAAATAAGAAAAGTAAGAAAGACACTAGTTCTGTGAATTTAGACAAGTTGCTTAATGTCTTGGGGCCCTGGTTTTGCATCCGTAACAAAGACCCAATAACTGTTACTATCAAAGGTTTCTATAAAGTTTCAATTCAAGTATGTCAGTCAAGCTCTTGGTATATGGAAAATTCTGGTTTTATTCCCACTTTCTTATGATTTCTTCTCTTTTGAAATGGAAGCTACAGAGCACAACTAAATAAATCATGATGATAGAGTCAGTGGCTAGGATATTGGCAATACTAACCTCTTCAATGCTTAGTCTCAGACAACAGAGATAACTTTGAAGTTCTAGATTCAGACCCAGTCATATAGGAACTGGTCACTGAATTGAAAGATCACCTGTGACTTCTTGTAATTTATATCTGAATTGCCTAATGCTGAATGTACTTCTGAACATGACTTGCCATCACCTAAAGGCATATACTCAGTGAATAGCAGTTAATTTTAATAGAAATCCAACAATACAGGCTACCCTTTGCCATCTGACTCCCACTTCTGCCATAAATCACATAGCAATATATAAAAATGAGTTATATACATCCCCAGGGCTTGGGACATATCTCAGTGATAACAGGCTTGCCTAATATGTGAGAGGCCCTGGGTGCCAACCCAGCATCAAAAAAAAAAAAAAAAAAAAGGAAAAGCATGTAGTTTCACTTTTAGTTTATCAGTAATACTATTGTCCCATAACATGGACACTGAAATTCATTGATATGCTTGATTAAATCAGTTGATTTTAAATACTGAGACCTACTGTTTGCCAGTTACTTTTCTAAGCACTCAGTAAACAACAGGAACATTTCTTGGTCTGAACAAAGAAATGCTTTATCAACAAACTTGCCTACATTAAAAAAATATCATTGGGAAAGGCAAAATGAAGGAAAACTACCTCTTACGGAAACTGGAAAGCACATTATATTGGTTATCTATTGCTGCTTAACTATCCCAATCTTAGCGGCTTAACATAATAAATAGTTACTGTTTCACTGTTTCCACACTCCAAAAGGAGTGTGGAAATTTGCTCAGCTGAGTGGTTCTGGCTCAAGGAGTCTCGTGAGCCTACCCGTGTGGGCTGCAGCTCTCTGCAGGTTTGACAGTGTCTGGAGACTGGGTCTGGGGAACAACGCACTTCCAGGATGGCAGCCATGTGCCTGGACGGTTAGTGTGGGAGACTTTGCTCCTCTCTAGTGATTCCTTCTAACCATGCTGCACAAGAGTCCCCATAACATGGCACCTCACTTTCCCTGGGACCCTGGTGAGCGAACCAAGCCAAAATCACAGTGCCATGATGACCAAGTGTCAGAAGCCACACTCTATCACCCACAATTCCCTATTGGTTACACAGGTCAGGTCCATTCAACATGGGAGGAGATTACAAAGGATGCAAAGACCAGGAGGCAAGGATCAGGGCAGCCTCACCTGTAGCTAGGCATCACGAATATAACTTGACAAAAAGAGAATTCCTATTCTAACCTTGAAGGGAGCACTGGGACAGCAGTTCTAACCAAGCCCCCAGGTTAAGTGCAAGGGACTAGAAATTACCCAGTAAATTTCACCTCGGTTAGGAAGGTGGCCACCAGAAACATATCCCCAGGTCCAGGAGTTAAAACAAGGAGACAATGAAGGAGTCAGAGGTCATGGAGTCTTGGGAAGACTCGTGTAGCCCGTATGCTACGGCTGAAATGTCTCCTCCAGAGGTTCATCCTCAAATGCATAGGTTAGTGGTACTGGAGATGATGCCTCAGGGCGGGGGGGTGGGTCACTAGGACAGATGAGGTCACGAGGGTGGAGCCCTCCTGCTGGAGTTTAGTGGTTCTATAACAAGAAGAAGGGAAGTGGGAGCTGGCATGCCTGCCTACATCACCAGGTTGACTCACCATTACCTTCTGCCAAGTTATGGTGTGGCATGCAGGCCACACCACAGGTTGAGCAGACACCAACACTGTGCTCTTGGACATCCCAGTCTCCAGCACCTAAGCCACATCCATCTCCACCCATTATAAACAACTGCACCTTGAGTATTCTGTTATAGCAACAGGACACAGACTAAGATGCCACCCAAGAAAGCAGAAAGCAGAGAGGAGAGTGCCAAGAGAGTGCATGACCATCTCAGTCCTCTCCAAGGTGACTTCACTTCACCATTCAGGATGCAAGCGGAGGCGGGACATCGGGGAGGCCCAGGGCCACACTCCTGGCCTCTCTGGCCAAGGTTTTCCTTTGGTCAAAGCTGACACTTCAGATTTACAGCTGAGTCCAGCCTCGACTCCCGTCTTCTTCCCCTCTTTCCACATTCCAGACTTTAGAAGTTTTCTATCCTGTGTGATCTTAAAACAATCCCAAGAAAGATGCAATTGTAAAGATTTTTAATTAAGAACTTTCACCTGGACACCATATGGCATGTGACCATAAAACTGGGGTAGCTGAGATTGTTTCGTGCTTTAGGAATCTCTGCTCTGAGCATCAAAATTTAAAACTAAAAACAGAATCTAAACCTAATTTATGTTTACAAGTGTTATGCTATGAAGCACCATTCCAAGGCACCCTGTTTCCCACTGAGCAGATAAATAGTTTCCTAAGGCTCTCAGCCCTTGTCCTGGAGGGAGCACCTGCCACCCACAAGCTGCTTACAGGTGCTGAGTGAATCATACGGCCTCTGCCCCTAGTAAATGTGGCTCCACTAAGCCCCAGGAGCAGAAACGATTATGCCATGCTGCCCCTTTGAGGGGCTGAGTGGTAATGAAGCTGATGCCAGTCGCTTCTCTCCCTTTCCCTCCAACGCTGAAGACTCCAGAATGGAAGGAAGGTGAGGAAACTGGAGAAAACCTGCCTATTGGTGAGTTGCTCTCCTTCAAAGCTGACCACAGAGCTGGCATGGTGGGGGTGTGGCTCGGTGCTGGGCAGCATCAGTGATCTTAGAGCCTGGTGGTGCGTGCTGATGTTGTTTACCCTAGTGAATAATAACACCAGGGCAGATCTGCTCAGTGCCACCTGGCTGTATCCCTCTCGGGAGAACACAGGGCAGAGATCTGCTGGTTGTGAGATGATGAGAGGGCAGCTGGGACATTCTTGCCCATGAAAATGGTGTTGTTTGTAAAGAGAAAGCTGCAGAGACCTGGGCCTCTATCCATAAGGGAGAGCTTCTCCACCAGCTTTCACAGCTTTCAGCACCACGATAGGTGTCAGGATTCAAGATGGGGCACACCTGGCCAAGAGCATTCTATGCAAGCAGCAGAGCATCCAGGGGTGAGTTGAGATGCAAATGCCAAGGACTGGGGTAACTGCATTTCCCTGAGCCCTTGGCTTTGCAGAAAGACAGTTCACTGCCGGGCATGGTGGTGCACACCTGTAATCCCAGCATTTGGAAGGCTGAGGCAAGAGGATTGCCATTAGTTCAAGGCCAGCCTGAGCTGCATAGTGAGTTCAAGGCCACCCTGAAGTACATAACGAGACCCTATCTCAAGAAAAAAAAAAAAAAAAAGGAAGATGGCTCACCTTCCATACCAGTCCAGAGCTCTCAGGTGCCTGGAGAAGCCACCCACCTCCTTGCCAACTCCTCTACCTCTGCTGCTCCAACCTATAGTCAGGAAGCTCTGTCCCTTCCCATAGCACCCTTGGCACTGAGACAGGTGTAGTGTCAGCTTACTGCTCCTGAGAGCCAGAGGAATGTGCCAAGTTCAAGTTCAAAACCAACTCTTTTGTTTAAACTGTGTCATATCTGGGTTTATAGCTTACTCTGTGTTAGCACCTTCTTTTTCCCAGTATGCATTCCTGGCTTCTAGCACAATATCCAAAAAGAGAAGCTCTACATAGTTTCTTCTTAATGGGGGAGGCAGACCTGGGTCCCTAATCCCTTCCCTAGTGACGTAGCAAAGACATCCTTGCCCTGCTAAAGGGCTTGAGTATAAAAACATATACACATACCTGGACATATACATATATATACTCTAAGAAAATATATATTAGAAAATATATATATGTAGCTCAGTGGTCAAGCATTTGCCTGAAATAGGGAAGGGACTGGGCTTGATCCTCAGCACTAGAGAAAGAAAAGAAGAAGAAAGTATATACATATTAGAAAATTTAGAAAAAGAAGATAACAAAAGAAAAATGCACAAGAAATACAAACAGGCAATTTGCAACAGAAAATATCCAAATAACCATTAAATACACAAAAACATCTCAACAAGCAAGAAAATGCAAGTTAAAATGAAGATACTAGTAAGCACACATTAGAGGAGCTAAAATGTAAAAGATCAACAGTCCGAACTTTTGCAAGGCCAGAGAGCAATGGAAACACTTCTGGCAGTAGCTGGAAATGCTCCATTGCCTAGGGAAGACTGCTGGGTGGAAGCCACTACAGCTGGACCTGTGCATCTCCTGTGACAGCAGCATCCTACTAGACACACCAGGACACATTAGAATGTCAGGCAGCAGGGCAATTTGTTAAAAAAAACTGAAAAAAAAAAAAAGTCCATCACCAATGAAAAGAATAAATTGTGACACACACATAGAAAAGAACACTACACACAATAAAGAATATGAATGAATTCTAAAACGTAACATTTAAACATGTTCTTTAATAAAAGAAGGTAAGAACTCTGTGTGATTCCACTTATATAAAATTTAAGAATGGGCAAACTGTCGGTCTTCAGGGATAGACATGTAGGTGGTTAGACTGTGAAGAAATGCTAATGATTACCTTCAGAGCAGTGGGCAGGTGATGACTGGGACTGGTCATGAGGAAGCAAGCTGGTAGAGTACAGTATTGATAACATCCTGTTTCCTTGACCGTGGCTGGGAGATATACAGGAGTTTGGTTTATCATAATTCTGTGACGTGTGCACTGTTGTGTGTCTTAGTTACTTTTCACTCACTGCTGAGACGAAATACCTGACGCCCAAAATTAGGGAAAGAAAGGTGTATTTCTTACAGTTCTCAGGTGTTTCAGTTCATACTTAGTTGGCTCCAAGGCAGTGTGGCATGGTGGGGCAGTCATTCATGGCAGCCACCAAACAGCAAGGTGAACCAGTGAGAGAGAGAGAGAATGAAGACCCACCTTCCTCCCACCCTTACACTGTATGTCGGCTCCACCCCTAGGTGGGTGCAGCATTCACATCACCAATCCCAGCGCTAGACAACAAACCAATCATGAACACCAGCCTCGGCCCTGTCCAGATTACATGAGGCCTCGGTGGACACAGGATCAAACCAGTACATTATGTTTGCCAGTATATTTAACAATAAAACATGTGTAAATACCATATTGTCTCCCTACTGTAAGAAACTGAAAAAGTATACATGATCCAAAATCTATAATAAATACTATGTAAGGGTAAAAAGCAGTTCAAAGAGCAAAAGTATTTGGGAAGGGAAAAGGGTGAAAGAGGGAAGGGAAAAAGAAAAGATATAAATCTGTATATATGTATATGTAAGATAACTAAAATGAACATACTGCTGAATGTATTAGTTATTTAGAGAGAACAATTGATACTCATATGGTTTGATCAATTTTTACATGACTATATCTGTTAATGTAAACAACCATTTTGAAGATAACAATACGCAATATTGCAACTATTGTCAAGTTTCTATCATCCTGTTTTGTAAACCTGTAATGTTACTATTGTGCATTTACTCTAGTCGTTTGTTTGTCTCTTTTGCTTTTTGTCTTTCTTATATGTCTTTTTTCTTTCTCTTAAATAAAAGTAAATAAATAAATAAAACTTTAATTTACTCCATCCCTTTGGCTCTCCATGCCCCCTATAGCACGTAGAACTAAATCCTGCCTGCTGAGTGATCTTGGAAAGTGACCTAACCTCTATTAGCCCATTTCCTTTTCAAAATACTAGGGATGTTGCTCATTAATAACCAGAGTTGATGAAAAGGCAGTACCCCCCCCAAATAAGTTTAAGAGTTCAGCACAGTCCTAGAACATGGGTGGTATTCAATAAATGGAAGATGAGAGCAGACAGACTGATGGCAATTGCTTTTGCTGTGCCTCAGTTTACCTTGATCTGTAGCAAAAAATGCCCCTCCCCATCATTATACTCCAGCCTCGATTAGTCATCCAGGTAATAGTTCCTGTTCCAGTTGCTCCTGTCTCTTAGAAAGGGCTGGTCACTGTGATGCACATTGTGTAAACCAGTCCCCAGTCAGCAAGCCATTCTGCCTCTGTACTTCCTGCTTGCTTAACCCACATAAGCCCTAGACCCCATAGATCAGGGTCTGACATTTTTATGATGACTGATTTCTTGTCAGTGCCTGTCCGACATTAAATAAATCTGCCTACACATCTTGGATGTCATTTCAGTGTTTCTGTTACTGTATTAGATCTCCTCTGCCATGTGAGGCAGCTTCTTATTACTGTGACATGCACTTAAGATAAATCAACTTACTAGGAGGAAGTTTATTTTTGCTCACATTTGGGAAGCTGGAGTCCACCACTGATGGCCTGATAGAGCAAAGTCCACATGTCCCTGTAAAGCTGGCATCTACTCCTCATAAGGATGACGTGCCCTGTACATGTGGGACACAAATGAGACTTAGACAAATGGGTCAAGACCAAACAAAAGAAAACAGGTATTTCACAGTTTTCACAAACTGCCCAAAAGTTTATCAGTAGCCCTCAGGTCTCTGAGTTGCTTCATGACCACTTGCTCAATTCACATCTCACAAATCACTATTGCCAGCGAGATTCGACCTCAGAAGGTCACACAGAGTGACACTGCTGTCCTCTAAGGAGTAGACCGAAAATAATTGAAGGCACAAGTGAAGAACAGATTCCTGAGGGAACATTGGGGCAGATTAACCAAATTACATCAAGGCGACAAGCATGCTCACCTCTGTCTCTGCATAATGAAAATGCCCACTGTCTCCTGTTATGTTTTTAAACCTCATTCGTTGTCCCATGGATGGTTGCCCATATCATGCTGTCTGCCTTTAGATCTGATTTCTCAAAAGCAAGTCTCTGCCTCAAATGATTCTTATTTAAAAACATGAACTAAGTGAAACAAGTCAGAGGCACCAAAAGACAAATACCTCACGTTCTCACCCATATGTGGCCATAAACACGTTGATCTCAGAAGTAGATGGTAGAGTAGTAATTAGCACAGGCCAGGCAGGGTGGGGCAAGGGAGGGTAGGGAGAAGTTGGTGATTAGACACAGAAACAGGTAGGTAGGAGGGGAAAGTTCCAGAGTTCTATAGCACAGTAGGGGGCTATAGTTAACAATAACTGACTGTAAATTTCAAAATAAAAGAAAGGATTTTCAGTGTTCCCGACACAAAGATAAATATTTTAGGAAATGGCCATGCTCATTATCTGATTTGATTATGACCCATCGTGGACATGCATCAAAACACCACACTATACGCCATAAGAACATACAATTGTATATTGATTAAATTATTTTTAGAAAGAACATGAACAAGTAGGCAACTCTGCCCTCAATATAGAGAACTTGACCTTGGGCAGACCCTCAGGGAGAAAGACCGGCCCTGCTCACCACCAGCACTGCTCCCATCTCTCTCTGCCCTCGGACAAGCGGCGCTCAAAGCAAGGAGTGTGGAGTTTGGAATTAACCTGGCAGAGGCTGGAGCATGTGGGGTGCTCCTGAGGGAGACCTGAGCCCAAGCATTTTGAGAACTGCCAGTGGGAGCCCCAGAAAGCAGCAGGGAAAGTTCTGATGGTGGAATGTTCTGATGGCAAAGTGTTTCCACAATTCAGAGCAAAAAGTCCATAACTGTGAAGTGCAGACTAGAGACAGAATTTGTCAGGAACACAATTTGTTTTGTTTTTTGAGTTTTTTGTTTATTTGTTTTGGGTTTTTTTTTTAATTTATTTTTGAGACAGGGTCTCACTATGTAGTCTAGGCTGGCCTCAAACTCATGGCCATCCTCCTGCCTCAGCCTCCTGAGCTCTGCGATGACAGCCGTGTGCCACCATGCCCAGCTAGGGACACATTTTAAGTGTCAACAGAAGGATCCTGAAACTGGAGTAGTCAGGAAGCCAGGAAGCTGACTGTGCCAAGTTACAACTGTTACAAAGGGACATGAGGCCATCTGGGTCTCTGATGGTTCCCACAGAGGGGAGCTGGAGAAGTGCTGGTCCAAGAGTACGAAAGAGCAGAGGGACGAGTCTGAGACCTGCCATAGGCCACAGTGACTACAGTAAATAACAGCGTGCTGCGTGCTTGTGAAATGCAAAGAGAATAAATGTTCAGTCTTCTCACCACCAAATGAAAATCACAGGGTAATGGGTGTGTGAATTAGCTCAATTTGGCCATTCTATGACACATATTATTAGAACATCATGCTGCATATCATATATATGTGTAACTTTTGACAATTAAAAAATAAATCAATATGTTTTTTTAAAAAGGATGTAGGATGTTTAAGGAAGAAGCAAGCATTCATTTGCAATGGCTAATATTGTAACATTCAATAATGCAACAAATGGCACCACACTACTCTAAAGTGTTAGTTCATCTTTCCAACGTGACTTTCACATGGAACAAATGAAAAATATTCATAAAGAAATGCAAATTTTCAAAGGCAATCAGGGGAATGTGGAGGGGAAGGCAGGACAGAAATGATCAGAGTATGTTACGCACATGTATGAAAATGTCACAATACAAAGGAGGAATGGACCTTCCCAAAGAGTGGACACAATCTTGCACATGTAGTTTAAGCCACGTGAGAGATGCTCTTGCTGCCCTGTTTTATTGGGTTAATTTTTTAAAAATAACAGATCTAAATGCAGACGTGCCCCCTCCTCCCCACCATACTTCAGCTGATCCTGTGCAATCTCCCACGCGGGAGCCTGAACTGGCCACGCGGACTGGCTCCTATCTGTGGAGCGCTCACCCCACTTCTCCTGACCCGGCTGTTTCTTGTGTATTTTTAGTTTGGCTTCCTTGGCACTTCTGCAAATGCTTTTCAAGATGCTTATGGGCACATTCTGAGAACGCCAAGGGGGAGAACCAGGGAGCCCCTTGACACGACACCTGCTCGTTCTACCTTTGTCCGCCAGCGCCACCTGCGAGGGCCCACAGCCTGTCAGTTTTGCTCCTGGCATGGCTAGGTGCCAGAAGCCTATGCTGGATCCAGCCTAATAAATCAAGCGGGACTTTGGTATGGAGTGAAAGAGAAAGCTTTTAAAGATATTACTTTTTTGGTCATGAAGCAAAGAGTCCGTTCTCCAGCGGACTGACCTTTATTTGACTTTGGGGAGCTAAGCATATGGCTTATGAGCTTGGGTGTTCTGGTTCTTTACTGTCAATAAGAAAAGACCAGAGCAGAGGAAGAAAGGCCACGGGGGAAGTGTCGCATTCCCTGTTTGACATCTGGGGAAAATACATAGCTATGGAAACCCCTCCTCTCTCTTCACCAAAGCAGTTTTAAAAATACAGCAGCAAGAAAGGAAAACTGGTTGGCAACAAGACTTTACCAAGGTTAGGGAGCCATGTCCCGTCTCAAGGAATTGACAGTCACTTTGGTCACCTTCTCCAGACCTGGGTTGTCCTTAAAAGAGCAATGGTTCAAGGTATCCTTATGAGAGGGGCCAGGGTAGAGGAAAGGTGAGTTAGAGGTCGCAGAAAGCACATCATGAAAGTCACTCAACATCCTGGACCTCACTTTCCACTTCTATTAAATAAGGGGTCGGGACAGAAATCTTTGTTTTGGTGAGCTTTTGTTTGTTTTGTTTTGTTGTTTTTGTGGTAGTGCAGGTCAAGGCCTCGGGTGCTTTACCACTGAACTACATCCTCAGCCCTCCTTTGCATTTTTTTCAACACAGTATCTTGGTAAATTGCCCAAGACAGACTTGAACTTGTAATCCTCCTGCCTCAACCTTCCTACTAGTAGAATTACAAGCATGCACCACTATGCCTGGCTAGGGTGGAAATCTTTAAGACCTTTTCAGATTCTAATAGCATATGATTAGACAAATGAGTGGTCTCATCCAGATAAAGAGGAGTCCAACTCCAAACAGTGAGCCCTGGGCTTACCTCCAGTGGGTCCCATTCCACTTGTAACTGGCAAGTCAATTTTCTCAGTTACCTGTGGTGGAATCTTAGACCGGTACCACTAAGAATGGACCATGGCCCAGGTAGATCGCAGGCTCACGAAAAAGCCCTTTTACACATTAAATGGAGATGTTTTTGCTCAGGGGGGTTGGTGAAGAGGACAGAGCTCTGGAAAGACAGAGGGAAGAGAATATAGCAGGAGACACAGGATCGTCTCTCAAGAAATCTCTGCTGTTTGGGGACTTGGAGATGAAGGGAAGAGACCTGTACATCTGCCTGTCCAGGGTAGAGAGGAGATGATATCACAGGAATCCAAGGCTCTCCCTGAGTTGATTCAGGCACCCAGACAAATCACAAAGCATCTGAGAGACACCACACCACAGCACCATGCCCAGCTGTTTGGTGCCCCTTTTAGATGCAAGGCAGAGGACAGGAAAGGCAGACTCATCTCCCTCACTGCAGTGTGTGGTGGTGGCGATGCAGGGTGGGGGGTGGGTCTCTTGGGCTAGAAGCATCGAAAGGCCTTATTCTGTGTGCAAATTCCTGTGCCAGCTCCCTGCTCAGCATGGCCTCATGTCTGGAAAATACTGCTGCTTGAGCACGGCAGTGGTCAGACAGCGCTGGTACCAAGTGCAAACTGGCCTTACCAATGAACATACACTGCTGCTTCTCAGTTAGGAGTGATGCTAGTCCCTGCCTCACCTTGGAGGGCAGAGACACGATCAGGTACAAGGATGCTTAGGAGAAGTCTTGAGAAGCATTGCCTCCATGCTGATGCAGTCTGCTCTCCTCCCTCCCCTCTCTGCTGAGTGTATGGCTGTCATCCTAGACTTATTTGCCACACACAAGATGTCTCTGTCTCTTGCCACCTGGAACAGGCATCTTGCCTCTGCCTGTTTTATTGATTGCTGTCTCATTCCCTTCCTTGCTTAAAAAAAACTTTCCTCTCATGCTGATGCCTCCTAATTTCCCTCTCCCTTGACTGTTACTCCAGCAGCTCTGCTACTTAGCTCCATGGTGTCATAGCAGACAGCTGGCAGGAAGGAGCCATGCTAACCAGCATTACGTCGCAATCCTGGGCTGGCTGCTGAGTGGCGAGGGAACCTTCTCCAAGGCTCCCGGCAGCTTCACTGAGGGTTCCCCTGGTGAGAGAAAGAAGGCACTCTGAATTCCATCACTCTCCACCCCACGTACACACATGCGCCCCAGGAGGCCCAGTGGACTCTATCGCCGCATGGACCTGGCTGTGTTCATTCCTCTCCCAGGGTGGAAGAAGCAACAAGAGCACAGGTGCCTGGACAACCCCGATCACTGGCCCTCTTGTTACAGTAGCTGTGCAGTGTTTGCAGCTGTGCCTGCTCTTCCCGACACATTTGAACCTGGCAAGGAAAAGTCCACCTTTCTTCCTGGAGGCTGGAGAGTGTGGGCTGCCTTGCCTGAGCACCTGCACCAGTGTGGCTGTCGGGAACTGGGATTCTGCACCTGGCTCTGCCTCTTCCTCGCTGTGTCACCAGGAGTGCTCCTCTCCTCCCGGGCTCCTGACTCAGGACAGAGCTCACCAACTGTTGTTCACTCACCAAGAGGAACCGTGATGTGGCAGACAGAAAATGAGTCCTGGGTCAGACCGCCCTAACCCAGGCCCTGTCGCCTGCGACTGTGCCAGCTGCAAGCCGCTGGCTGCCCCTCCCCAGGCCTCAGCTGTCTCATCCTCAGAACGAGGACCAGATAATCAAAGATACAGGTCTTCTACTGACATAGACATCTTTCCCTTTAAGGATGAGAAAGTGACTTTGGGAACAAAACATCATGACTCATGCCATGCGAGCCTTGAGGACCTGGGCCTGGATTTTAAGGGCCCCAGCATTCTAATAGCTGATGACTATAGTTCTTTCTTAGACCTATAAATCCTGAAGCTAGGGTTATAATCATTGGCAGTTACAAAATCAATCATTTGGTAAAAACCACTGTGTATCACTGTACCTTCTCCCTTGAAAGGTTTAACATATAAAGGAGCTGCACTTCTTAATCACTGCAGTATAATGTTTTTTGGGGATCTTTTTGGGTTTTGTTTTTTTGTTTCGTTTTGTTTTGATTGTTTGTTTGTTTGTTTGTTTGTTTTTGTACCAGGGATTGAACTCATAACCTCACACCTACCAGGTAGGCGCTTAGGCCACTGAACTAAACCCCCAGCTATAATGTTATGGTTTGCAGCTAGACATCCCCTCAAAGCCTCATGCATTCATAGGTAGGACTCTTGGGAGTGACTGGATCATGGGTGTGTGGTACTGGTTGGGAACAGTTTTGGATACAGGTGATTGATTATTGAAGAGACAAGCCCCAGCCTGGGTAGAAGCAGTGAAGGGGATCAGCATTGGAGAGAAAAGAGCCAAGGACTAGACATGGTACCCAAGATCAAACTCTATGACCCATTCAAACACACCCAGAAGTGGGCTTCATCAGTTCCCCAAGGGGATCCCAAAGCCAGTCAAGTCAACACGATGAAGAGTGACTCTCCAACAACCACCCCATCCAAGCACCACCTTCCTTGAGAGGTTCCTAATCATGAGGTCAACTTGACCTTCACTTCATTTAGTTCTTCAAATTCTGTGTATTACCACCCACCCCAGTCCCATTACAACCCACCATAGGTCCATCTTGTTGCAGTGAAGACACTTATTTTTCTACCCCTTCTTCATTCAATGGAGTGGTCTTCTGGGGATAGAGACCCAGTTTCAGGTGACAAGGCACCTCCGGCATGTGGTAGAATGCCCAGTACACAGTACGTATGCAGTGAAGTTTGTTGAATGGATACAGAATTGTTCATGGTGCCAGCAGGGGTCCAGTCTGCTGGGAGAAGTCAGCCTTATCTCTGGACACCAACAAGGCTTCCGATCTTCCTGAGCCTTCTCACGTTTTCCTCTAGTTTGGATGTAGGACACACCTCTGATGGGGACAAGACCAGCTGTGCAGAGCACAGAACGCAGCAACAGGTGGAGTGGAGGAGGCTGCCGTGGAGGTGGGGGTGTGAGGGAGGAGGGAGCACACTCCGGATCAGTTGTAGGAGTGACAATGATGACAAGTCGAAGCGTATGGAAATGCTAAGTCACCAGAAATGATAAGTCATCAGGAACCACCCTAGATGTAGGAGAACAAGGAGATGGAGAGAAAATGACTGCTTTGATTTTGTGACTTTATGTAGAGTTTTGTCCATTATAATGGCTTACATGACCCAGGAAGTGACATGATACATCTGCAGACTTAATACCTATGGCCATGGAGACCCCCTCTGCGGGCTCCCCTCACGCATCAGACCAAAACAGATCACTGAGCATGCGGGACCCTCAGATCCACACACATCCGGAACACCTAGCAAAGCATTTCAGATAACAATTGTTGGGCAGGATTGTGGTTCAACTACCAGAGCTACACAACCACATTGTCAGCATGACATGGAAGCTCCGCCCACACAGGAAGGGTTAAAGAGTCCAAAGGCCTGAGTTTCCTTCCTGGTCTACTACCAGTGAACGAGATCTGGGATGAACCATTTCATCCCATGCAGCCTCAGGTCACATTTCTGGAAAGCCACATGTATATTCTAAAGCTGTGCTTCTGTGGTTACCCGCCCCTCAAGTCTGTGGCCTAAGTGGGGTCCTGTTCCCCTACACCCAGGGGAACCCACTGCACCTTAAATGCCTTGTAGTGACAATGCTCAGCAAAGATCTAGTTGTCATAGAAATTCAGAGAAGATCATTCAAGAGGACTAAGCCTCGCCATCACCAATAGATGATGCACAATGGAAATCCCTTCAGCAAGGAAGACAGGGCCAGGGCTCAGCACCATGTGTGACCTTCAGATTCATGGGGAAACAGAGAAGCAGAACAGCATCCTCAGCCCAGTTTATCCCTCTGTCCCTTCCCTTTCTGGCCCTGTGTGAATACAAGGAGCTGCAGGAGAGGCCATTGTGATACCACAGCCTGTTAAAACTCTTTCTGTCTCCTTTGCTAAGTAGCAGAGACAGCTGACCAGCCCCTCCCCTGAGAAACTATCTTCTCCCCAGAGGCCAACTCAGCTCTATAACATTCTCATCTCCTTTCTTCATTTTGCTCTTCTTATATTAGCAGCACATTCTATATGCCAATTGCTGTCGTCCATGCATTAAATGGCAAGAGGCTGCAGCTCACGAATGTGAGGTGAGGAGGGAGACTCCCCGAAGAGACGCCTACTGCTCTGCGGCTGGCCAAGGGTGAAAAGTGTGTGAGGAGCCTGGCTTCAGAATAACTGCACTTCTCAGACCTCAAGAAGCCATCAGCCTGCCACAAGGGAGAGCTTGCATCCAGGTAGATGTGACGATTGGGACTTTATTTCTAATCATCTCCATAGCCACGGTCTTCATTACTTGGCTACCCATTCCATGGTCATCATCCTGTTTGCCAGAGTTCTTGCAACTAACAGAACATTGAGGATGTCATCTGCAGGACAGAATTCTGATAGATACAAAACCCAAACCTGCTCAGGACTGCTCCTGAGACAGATGACCTCTGGTTTCCCCAATTTTGTAATAAACAGTGGGGTGAAAGGAAAGCTCTGTGCAAATTGTTTTGAACCTGGTGAATAACAGACCAGCTCATGCGAGTGTCCCTACAATGATTAGTCAATGAAATGTATGGGGCAGGAGAGAGTGAAGGAGATAGGGACTAGGGAAGGCAATCTCAAGGTAGGCCTGGCAGGCTCTCAACTCCTATGTGAGGACCCTCACTGGAGGACAAGACACCTGGAGCTGTGCCCTGAGGATACAGTATCAACACTGGCTCTGTGTCCCTGAGGTTAAGGAAGTGACACTCCAACTTCACCATGTGTGTCTCATGTCGATCCTCTCACTCTCACATTCTGGCAACTGTGCAAAGTCCAACTTTCCTTCTTCTCACAGGTAATTCTCCTTCTCCCTTGAGATAAAGAAAAGTTGAAAATCATTAGAATGTCTTCTAGGGCATACACCTGGTGATGCCCAGCTTGAGATGCGGCATTGGATGAACCCAACAAAGGACAACTCCAGCCCCATGACACAGTCCACTCACCTCCCTGAGAATGGCCACGTGGAAATAGACGAGAGTGACTCAATTGTTCTGCACTTTGCTCTTCTGAATGCCCACAGTTTCCTGACTTCTCATTTTTAGAATCTACACCTAAAACAAAAAGTAGCGCCACTGGGTTTCATGAAAAGCTAACTGGAATTTTCAAGGTATGTTCACTTTTAATAAATTCCTCCAAGGTGGAAGGTAACTTCACAATAATACAACAACCCTTTTCATTAAATATTTATCTTTTTTTTTTTGGCACTTTGCATCTGTGTGCTATCCACTTTATGGTTCCATTGTGATAATCATACACATAATCCCAGCCTGGTTCATCTTACAGATCAAGTTTTCTTGCTTCTCTTTGGAACAAAAAGGAGAGGAACTGAAGAAAAGTGAATGCTGCTTGTTCAAAGGCTCAGCATGGCCTTTCCTAGGACAGAAGCAGTGAGTATCATCCCATCTCAGGTCTATCCTCAGAGTCGTCATACTCTGCTGATGACTTCAGAAAGCTTGAGGTGTAGTTACTTCATTGTCATTCAGTAGACTTGGGGACAGCAAGGCACTGGCCAGGGCTGGTGAGTACCTTCTTGTCAAAAATCCAGGTCCCTCAATAAGCAAGGTCCCACCCCCCACCCGATGGGGTGTGAGACTGCTTGGCATGTCTGGGGTCCCACAGTGCTCCTCCCATTCATCCCAGTTCCTGCATCTGTGTCTCAGAGAAGAGCTGCAACCTTCTCATTTTGCCCCTGGAAAATTAAAGGGACAAAGGTCTTTACTGCAGAGCCTCAGAAACTCCTCAGCATAGAAACCCTGCCTCTTCAACTGTGTCTAAGTCACTGTCCTCTGCAGGCAGCCTCCCACTCTGGAGGTAGGTGAGGCAAGTGGGAGACAGGAGCCTCAGCTTGACTCAGCAGTGACTCCCAGCAGTTTCTCCTCCACCAATTCATCACCTCCGATGATGGCTTCTGACAGGGGCTCCAGTCATGCATAGCACCACCTCCTCCGTGGGGCCCTCACCTCCCTGCCAACCAGCTGCCTATTCACCCGAGGTGCTGGCTGTGTGCTGTACTTTCCAGAACCCCTAAAAGGTACCCGGGCAGCCAAGTGACTCAAGAAGAAGGGCCCATCCTCTTCCCCCTCACCATCTGCTCCCAGCACCATGAGTTTTCCGGGACAAAGTGAAAAGGGACGTGAAATCCCTCCCTCCCGGCAGCCTAGCGAGACTGCGAATCCCTCCATTAGCTGATTGGATAATACCTGTTGTGTTTTCTCCTCGGCAGTGACTAACACAGCTCCTTTTCATCTCCACTAATTACTCAGCCTCCCGGAGAAGGCTGTCACACACTCCACATGATCTCCAACACCCCTTGGGAGGCAGCCCGAAACTCCACCCAATCCCTTGCCCTCTTACCTCCAGCCTCATCTTCACACCTGCCTCCCTTTGGCCCTGCCAACCAAGCCTGGACCCAGCTGCCTCTGAGGAGTTCCTAAGCATGCCCACTTTGGCTGCCGGCCCAGGCACATGGGTACTGACAGGCACCCAGCCATCTGCCCGCCTTGGGGCATCACTCTGGGCTCCCCGCCCGGAGCCGCCTGCCAGGGGAAGGGCACGCAGCTCTTCGGGTTGTCTCAGTGCCGGGATACCGAGTATGTTTCTGTGGCATGGTGCAGTTTACAAAGAAGTTCCCCAGGCATTGACTTAACCATTGTGAAATCAACAGTAATTACTACACAGTTGTCTTCTGAGAAAGCACAGAGGTGTCATTGTCCTTGTTCTTTAAAGGTAAGGAAGCAGAGGCTTGCTGTGCCCAAGTGAATAATTGTCCACACTCAGGGAGCAAATGGCCAGGCTGAGCTTCCGCTGGGTCAGGACCAGCCCTCACCCTGTGGTTACCAGGCTTCAAGGTGCTGGGGTCTCCTTCTGGAGGTGATTTCTAGGTTCCTTCCATCCCAAATCAAGAATTGAATAAAAGAAGCATAAACAGTGGCAAAGTTTCACATGTATTAAAGGCAGGATAAAATAGCGACTTTGGCCCAAGTAAAAATAGGAAAATGGGAAGAAAAATATGTTAAAATGTACCCTACAGCAAAGGGTGGGCTACTGTAAAGAGAAACAATAGCAAACACTTAATGGTCACTGTCCCTCTTTCGTACTTCCCATGCCAGTGGCACCATGAGCGGGTCATCCTATCAAAAGCCTGCTCACCTTCCCCAGAGAAGTCCCCTTTGAGGACTGTTCTGCACGTGTGTCCCAGGACTAATAGCTCAGGCCTGCTTTCCCATCCGGCCTTAGCCACACCCTCCCTTCCTGCCCCACTATGACCATTAGCCACTCCAAGACCCCTCTGCAAACAGAACACATGCTTCAGCATTAGACCAACTTGTGGTGAAGTACAACCCTACTTAACTCTGGGGTTTAGGTGATAGGTACTGTTCTGAGCACTTTTCAAGGGCGGTTTCAATTCATCTAGCACCCACAGCTGTTCTCTGGGGACAGGAACTGTCCAGATCCTCAGTTTGCGAGTGACTACCTGGGCCACCTAGCTCGTGAGTCCACTGGGGTTGTCAGGCGCTGTGGTCCAGGGCCATCCTCCTTGACACATGTTGTACTTTAACTTCTGATTCGGCACTCTATAGACTTGGGCAAGTCACTTGAGATGTTTTGTTGTTCCAATGTCTTGTGTTTTAATGGCGGTGTTGAGTGAAGATTAAATCGGATAGCGTGGACAGCAGCTGTAGAACATGAAGCTCTGGGCTTGGCACAAGATGAACATTAGTGAACAGCACAGCTAACTCGCAGAACAACGTTGTAAGAGGAGAGTGGGTGGCGAGCACAGAATATTGACAAGGGCTATGCTAGGAGGGAGCCCCATTCACCCTTCCCAGAGGTCTACCATAGAGCAGTTGCCAGATCTTGGGGATCCTGAGGGCTGGAGGGGCTCCAGGGCAGCTGGTCACATGTTCCCAATGTACGCTGTAGTCCTTCCTTTTCCAAAGCCTCTCTCAACAACCTGCCTGTTTCACTGATTCCAAAAGGTAAAAGCCTTAGTAATTAAGGTTCTTATCTACTGGGGATCTTCAGTATCTTTGACAATCTGATGAAAACTACAAACCACTTTTCCAGGAAAATCGACATGTACCCCAATATACAAGCATGTTCTTATAAGTCTGGAATGATCATCAGATCACCAATGGACCTCTTCATGTAATCAGGAAGCATCCTTATAGCCTTGTCACTGTTATTATGGTTAAGATTGCCAAATCCATGTCTTTCCTCTTCCTCTCCAACTTCTTTCTCTCTCTCTCTCTCTCTCTCTCTCTCTCTCTCTCTCTCTCTCTCACTCTCACACACACACATACACACACACAGGCATGCACATGCATGCGCATGCGGTCTCCCTTCCCTGGACACTGTCCCTGGCCAGCGTACAGGCTGGTTGCGATGGCAATGGCTGTGGCTATTGCTAAGAGAGCCAGCAGGCCCGGGTGTGGGGAGGACAGCGGGCTGCCCAGCAGTGCAGCACCCGCTGCGTGTCTTAGCGCCTCAGGCCTTGGAAACGGTGTTCCCAGCTGGCTGCTATGGCAACTGCAGGCTTGGGAAACTATTCATCATGGTTTGGACAGGTTCCCCAGCCTGCACTTGCGCTTTCTTTTCCTTAAGTGGCTAATTGAGGTGTGAAAGGGTCTGCTGTGAGCAGGAAAAGGGGCATGGAGGGCAAAGAGTTGGCACTGAGCAGGCCCCACAGGAGACTGAAAGGCTAGAGGTGAAGTCTGAGCCAGCTTCCCAGTCGAGCACCTGATTGCCAGTGAAGCAGCCCCAAACACAGAGATGCCCATTCCTCTGCCCAGGCCTCTGCCCACAAGCTCTTGTGTGCCCTTGCCCACAAGCCATCGTAAGGAGATCTAGTGGTCATGTCCCACATATGCCTGCAGCCAGATGATACCTGGTAACCTCTAACACAGCCATTCAGGGGATTCAGAGGCTATGGGATTTTCCTTGGGAGATGCGGTGGGGGCTGAGTAGTGAGAGACTGAGAAAGGCTATCACTAGGTCAAATGTAACTCATTAAGGGGTAGATAAAGGCAGAAGATGCTGAGGCAGGTTAACACGTTGCTACAGTTCCCAAGACCATCAATTACCTAGTTGGTTGTAGGATGCAAGTTAACACCACCATCATCCAAGGTCATCTTCTTATCTTTACTATGTGTGGTGATTCAACAGTACACCCACCTCAAAGTAATCTTCAGTGCAATATGCTTTGGTTTGCTTTGCTTTACTTTGGTTTGGTCTTGCTTTTTTGGTGCAGGGGATTGAAACCCAGGACCTCGCACAAGCTAAGCACATGCTCTACCACTGACCTATCCCCCACCCCAGTATCCAAAGCAAACTTCTAAGTAAGGTATCATCCTCTTTTTACAGACAAGGAAGCTGAGTCTTGGAGAGATGCCTGAGTAGTCACAAAGCAGTAAGACTGAGTTTGGAACTTGCATCTCTCTGCTCCCAAATTCCAACTCTCCCCACGTACCAGCTAACAGCAGAGGGCCCAAGATATGGCCTTTCACCCCTCACACAGGAACAAGTCCCTGAAGGCGGGGCTTTGGGATTCCAGGGGTTGGTGGCCAGATGCCTACTCTGACCACACACCACGAAACATTTGCTCATAGAGCAGTAACCCGGCTTCTTCCAAAGCCAGGATCAACTGTGCTGACTGTTTGGCATAGTTATGTAAAGAACACCAGCTCATTCACAGGTCACATTCAGGTGGCTTGGTGCTGACTCCAGAAGTTCTCCCCCGAGGCCCATGAGCCCTCCACCACTAAAGCAGCCAAGGGAACATGCCCAGGAGACCATCAGGACAGCTTTAGTCTCAGAAGTTTGGAAAGCAAAGGGAAGGGACCATCTGGCTGGTGATGTGAAGGGAAGAACTACCAAGCATAGTGCTGAGGACCCCCCAGTACATTTGTTCGTTTTGCCTTTGTAGCAACTCTGTAAGGTCAGTAGTATTATCACCCCATGTTATGGAGTAAAACAGTCAGTTCAGAAAGGCCAGGTCACTTGAATCAGACCACAAAGGATCTATGCCCAAACTTAACTTCAATGGCCTCAAAGTCCATACCACTACTGCTCCATCCTTTGACCTTCCCATATATAGCCGTTCCTCACGGCCTGTAAAACCAGAAATCCCTAGTCCAGCTTTGCAACTGGGAGTCCAAGCAGTGCACCTTCTTCCCTGGGACTCTCACCCACACAACAGATGGGCATCTCTCATCCTTCAGCTATTTTTATTTCCCTTTTCCCATTCTTCTTACCCTCCTGGCTCAGTCCAAGCAGGAGAGCAGAAGGCAGAGCCCACAAGCCAGAACAAGGCTCTCAGCCTGTGTCTTTCTCCAACTATAGGCTAAAGAGAAGACAGTGGAATCCACAGGCACTGAAGTGCCATGGTGAGGATCACCAGAAACACCTATGTTGGGGTCTGGTCCTCATGCCAAGGGTGCCCTTTGCAAACTTTCCTCTCTGATCTCTGCTTCCCTGCGAAAGCTCTCACCCCACAGCCTCTGGCAGGATCAGGAGAAAGGGGGGTCAGGAACACATATGCTCTTGGCCTCTGAGATGGGCTCATGGCCTTAGCCTGGCTCTCCATCCCCAAACCAGAACCCCATACCAAGCCAGGGCAGGGGAGGGGAGTGCATGTACCTATCGCCTCTTAGAGGACAGCTTGTAGTCAATGGAAGCTCAAGGTTGGGATTCTGAAGACCTGTGTTCTCATCCCAGTTCTGCCACCAGCAAAATGGATGGTGTTGAACAAGTCTCTTTGCCTTTCTGGGCCTCAGTTTCCTCATTTGTGACAATGGAACCAACTAGGCCAATCTAATATTATAAAGCATTTGTTCCCCTGAGCTCTAACTGCTTAAATCCCCCCTGCTCTTGGTCAACTATGCCTTCGAATGTCAACAGTCTGATGTTCCCACCCCACCCAGACCCTGCCCAGCTGGGGTAGAAAGAGAACAAGGCAGTCAGTTTGCCGGTGTTAGGACTGTTTTTCCTTTCAGGCAGGAAGTCAAGTTTCAGTTGCATCCAGATCAGTCCCAAAGCTCAGGTGTGAGCAGTCTCTACACAAAGGATTACATAAAAACAGCTCACCTCTCATTTCTCTCTCTCTTTGTTCCTACTCTCTTCCAATCACTCAGCCAAGTAATATGTATTAAGTGGATGTGTCTGCAAAGCACTGCACAGAAGCATAATCCAAGATGACAAGGTCCTTGTCCAGGAGGAACTTACAATTCTGCGAGAGTACAACACAGACAAAAACATTAAAGGCAGCTTGCTGCCCTCGTGCAGCAGGAACAGATAAAGGATTTTTTAATGTCGCTAATGTTTTAATGTTTCTTTTACCCACTTTAGTTAATTCCACAGCGATATCATGCTTTGATGCTGGCCTCCAAGCTCTAATTCTGTCTCGTGCCTTCTCGTCCTTGGAGGAAGTCAGGCTGCCCCAGCACATTTGGACTCCGCTCTGCAGACCTGCCATCCACGCCCTCCCCTGGCCAGGCGCCGCGTGACTCTGCTGTCTGAGGCAAGGGGCAGAGCCCTGCAGCTCTGCCAGGGATGCCCGTGTAGGGGAACAGCGGCCTCCAGCCCAGGGAGGCGGAGGGGCAGCACAGCTCCGCCTTCCTCCTCCCCTGCAGCCCAGGCCTCAGCGTCCCTGTGCTCTGAGTCCTTCCTCTGAATTCTGTCCCCGAGCCTCACAGAGGGCGAGTGCCGCGACTGACACCTAAACTCTCCACTGCTGCTCCATCAGCAATAACTGCTCTAGAGCGCTTCATCATGCATGGAGGGCTCATACTTAGAGCTTCTCATTTAATCTTCTCAACAACGTCATGAGACAGGATTATTACTGCTCTTTTAGAAAGAGGAGAACAGGAGGTTGAGAGATTTAGTAAGTGGTCCAAGGCCTCACAGTGGGTCCAGCAAAGCCAGGCCAGGACTTCACCAAGCGCCTGGGCACACATGCTGCTCTGCTTACTCCCCACACAGTCTCATCTGTGGAATCAGAGAGTCATTCTTTTACCCCTCTGGGGTTCAACACTCCCACTCTGCCGAGAGTTCCGGGAGGCTCCCTCTTAACACCTCACTCTGCTTCCCTGCACACACACAGAAGCACAGTGCTGGCTGCTCAGCCCAGATCTGGTTTCCACCAAGCACGAAGAATAGCAGATGAAAGGGTGCCAGCCCCCCTCCAAAGACTAGACCTGACCAACATCCGGGTCCTCTGCAGGGACCAAGGGTTAAACACACATAGTGTGTTTTTTAAGAGTTAGGATTGCTGGTTTTGTTTTGTTTTAAGAAATTTAGAAAAAAATTAAGACTTTAGCCCAGGAGTCCCATGTAAAATATAGGAAGCAGCTGGTGGTAGAAGAAAAGCCACCCTCAAAGTGATAGAAGTCTCAGGGCTGACACAGGGATGACAGGCAGGGAAGTGTCAGGAGCCGTCCCTGGAGAAGAGCAGGACTGTCACTCACAGCTGCGCGAGAGTCAAATCCTCCTCCCAGGCTGGTCCTCGCCACCAGGCCTCTACACAACTGGAGAGCAAACCCGGCCCTGACGCTGGGCCTGGGGCTACACCCTCGAGCTGTTCCTAAAGGGGAGTTCCTGGGGCCATTTCCGTCCCTCTCCACGGGCCCCAGTCCTGACCACCTCCTGGCCCCCTTGAGGTCGAGGAGCCAGGCTCTGGAGGAGGCAGAGAAAGAGCAAAGATGGCACGGGATGGGAGAGGAGGCAGACACAGAAGAGGAGGGTAGGTGGGAAAGGAGGGAAGGAAAAAGAAGAATAAAACAGAGAGGGTCCAAGAGGCCGGATGGTAATTAGACAGAGAAAAGAGGCGGAGGTGTGCTCGGGAGCTGGGGAGTGACCCGGCAGTGGGTGAGGATAAGAGGACACAGCACCGGCCCATCTCATGACACTGCAGGGGTCGGGAGGGCCAGGAGGTGCAGTGCCTACTCGCCCACTCCTCACCCTCGGTGGGGCTGAGCCAGGTTCTGCTCCCTTCTCGCCCCTTGCCCTTGAACTCTGTTTGTGTGCCACAGCCAAGGGCCAAAAACCCAGAAGCCAAGTCTGACTCTGCTCTGTTCTTCAAATGCCGGGGGCAGTGGCAAAGGGACTTCCAGTGTGAAATCTCAGCCCCTGCACTGACGAGTCTCCCCCGAGATAACAGTGCATGTAGAGGCACCAGAGGGTCAGTCGTTTCCAGGGCTGACTCCTCCAGTTGCTCCAAGCGGAGATGCTCCACACCTTCCAAAGTGTGACCTACCCAGGCACTGTGATTCATCTGTGGGCCTGGACACACTGTCACACAGTCCTGTCCAACAGAAGTGGAGGCTTTGTGAAGGGAGCCGTGCTGGGGTGCAGAGTGGGCGAGTTTGCCAACATCCAGACAATCTAGATGTGGTCCGCGGCAGGTTTCTAGAGAAGAGACTAAGAAGATCAAGCCCTGAAGGCTTTTCATACGTAAAATAATCCAGGTGAGTTTTCAGGGAGCCACTGAATGAATGTGTATGAGAAAGAGAGAGAGAGAGAGAGAGAGAGAGAGAGAGAGAGAGAGAACAGATACAAATAAATGAAAAAGAATAGGGGGAAAACAGCAGAGATCCAAAAGGGAAAACAGCGGAAAAGACAAAGAAAGATCAAGACCTCAGGACCCAGGACACGAATGTGGCACACAGAGATGGGAGGAATGGGAGCAGGGGGAAAGAAGATTCTGGGAGAGAAGTAAGAAGGCCGGAGGAGCAGAGCCAGGCAGCCGAGGAGCAGGCAGATGGGACGACATTGACAGAACAGTTACAGAGTGGGCACGCAGCAGGGCCTGGCAGCCGGGCCTGGCAGCCGGACCGGTGGATTCCGTGGGAAGCAGATGCTTAGGTGGAGCAGCAGCGGATGGTCCCCAGACACGTGCACCCTTGTTGACTTCAGGCCCGGCTCAGCCTCCTCAGCGGCAGCAGCGGCGAGGCTCGGCCAGGTGGAGTAACCTGGCCAGAGAGGCGGATGCATAGCAGCCCTGTCCCCGTGGAGGCTCCATCTCTTCTTCACCAGCTCCCTCCCACTCCACCCACCTGCTCAGCTTCATCCTGAGGCCTCCTGAGTTCCAGGCAAGCTGTGAGCTCCCACCTCATGCCCGTCCCTAAGGAAGGGGCTGCACTGGAGGGTGAGGGTGAGGGTGAGGGTGAGCTGCTGTGGTGTGTGCAGCTGTTCCTGGGCTGCGAGTGCTGGCGGGAGGGCTGCTGGGAGGGAACGGGGCAGCCAGCATGCCCCTGCTTTGACAAACAGCTGCTTTCCCAAACATCCCTTTCTCCCGGAGGGCTCTGAAGCCCCTACCACTGCCTGAGCCACAGAGGGCCACAGCCTCTCATGAGCCAAAAGCAGCTACGTGGATCCCGGATCAAACAAAGGTGGAGCTTCCCAGGCCTCAGTCTCTCCAGCTGCTAACTGAAGACAGAGAGCAGCATCTGCAGGCCTCTGCATGGTAACGTGCCACCCAAGAATTCCCGCCAGAGGGAAGGAAGCTCAGAAAGGCTGGAAAGAGACAGTTCTACCAGGACCCAGCCCTCTTGTTGGTCCAAGTCATTGTCTGCAAGGCCCACCCACCTTGGCCCCATCCTGAAACAGCATCCTCAGGACACTGCCATGACAGCCCCATGCAGGCTCCCCGGCTGTGCCCCGGCCACTCCGTCCATGGTCCCTCACCCAAGGTCGAGGATTTCTGCCTGCAGCACTAGGGTGGACAAGAGCTGCCAGGCCCTGGGGGAGAAGGTGGCAGCCGGAGGGGAAAGGATGCGGAATGCAGTACCGAGCGCAGGCACAGTCTGAGTGAAAGACAGGTACCATGGGAGCCAGATGGGCCAAGAAGAAACAGAAGTTAAGTAGGAAGAAACGGGTAAACAGCAGACACCAAGCAGCCAGCCAAGCATATGCTTCACAAGCAGGCAACACAAGCACCCAGTAGGGTTTGGGGCGGGGGAGGGGACAGGGGACCACAAGCAGGGGACATGGGCTTCACTGGGGCTGACGGCTGCCCCGTTGGAATGAGCGATCTAATCCTTCTCCATGGAGTCGCAGAAAAACAGAGCTGCCGCTAGTGCTGGCAAGGAAAAGAGGCATTTGGCAGGGTGAGGCAGAGTGCTTAGGCCAGCTGCCCAAGAGACGGAGCTCAGGGGAAGAAATGCTGTCTCCGAACAGTCCGAAGAGCCAGGCGTGTCTTCAAGACCCCAGAGCAGAGACCCCTAGAGTTGGACCTGTTCCAGAGAAGAGAAGATGAATGCAGCAGAACTCGAAGTTCTCAGGGCCTGCAGCTGCTGGCTCCCAGGAAAAAGCCCAGGCCAGCCCAGCAGAAGGCTCTGTCAGGGTGACGTCATCCCTTTGAGCTCCAGGCAGTGGAGGGGTGGAGCCAGGCTGCAGCTTTCGGGAGTTTATAGGCTCCATCCTCAGAACAGTCTCTTCCTCCAAGCCCTACTGGCCACAGCTTCCAGGCCAGCCCAGCTAGAAGCCCCAGGCCACTGCAGAGGTGGAGGAGGAGAAGGGAGGAGAAATCAGGGCCTGGCAGGGGATGGGCTTACCTTCTGTGGCCTTTATCCACCCCATCTATGCTCATGCCCACATTCACTTTGGGGAGCTCTGAGGCTTTGTAGGAGCACAACTTCCCGTTACCCCTCCCCCACCCCCAGTTTGAGTGCAAGGCCAAGTACCAGGTGGCCCACTGTCATTTCTTTGCTGCTCTGGCAAGGAGTAACTGAGGGAGATGAGTAACAGGTCTGTGAGTGCTGAGCTAAAGGAGTAAGGCTGTGGGTGGAATCTGACCCTGCTCAAAACCCCACAGCCAGCCAACACTCCTACAGAGTGGTCCTTTCATGCCCACACCTACTCGTGCTGCACCTAAGCCAGCCCTGTGCCAGCTGCTGGCCCTTTCCAAAGTTGGCACTGGCCCCAACTTTCTACCTGCTTCCTGCTCCCTAGCCCTTGACAGTTGCTGTGGCTTGGAGCACTGAGTCTCTGCTTTAGACAGCTGTCCGTCTTTCCTTGCCCACCTTGGTGCCATGATGCTAGTGGGATTGCTTGGTATAGCCCATACCTGCCTGAGGTAGCACAGATATAAGGACCACCCGGTCTACACCACATCCCAGGGCCTCTCATCTGGACTCCACAGCACAAGCCCGGTGTCCAGGAACAGAGAGGAGCTTTCCCAGGTGCCAAACCTAGGTGTGCCCGCATGCCCAGCTCGGCGCCAGGGCCCTCTTAGCCCTCACTAAGCTGCTGGCTCTGTGGGCGCGACGTGTCTTGGGCAGGTGGCAGCAAGGACGAGAGTGATGCCCCAGGAGGACAGCAGAGCCTGGGGATGACAGTCCTGCTTTAAGTCTCTGAGCCCGACTCATACATACCAGGAAAGCACCGCTGCTGGCTTTACCACCCCGTGAACTTTGCACATGAGATAAACTGCCCTAATAGTCCACAGTAGCACGCGTACTCGACCTTCAGGGATGCTTTCTTATATGACTCTTCTATGAGGCTCTTATCCCTGCCAGGATAAAGATAAAGCAGACGTCATTTCACCACTTTTATATTATAAGAGAAACCCAAGGCAGGACCTGAGTATCTATCTGTGGAAGGCCTCACAGGCATGTGGAGTGTACCAAAATAAGCACGCACAGTACCTTATTATGCGCCCAGCTAAGCTGGGAGCCCAGGTGCCCGGATGCCGAGCACCATAATCCTTCAGCGACGTCACATCGCTGTTCCTACTCAAAAGAAGAGCCGGCCAAGCGATGAGGGGCGCAGAAGTTTCCACCCACATACCGCTGCTAGAGCAGGGAACGAGAGGAAAGGAGGCAACTGTAAGAAGTGTGCCGAAGGGGCAGGGGAAGGGGCGGGGCTTGCAGTGGAGGGGCGGGGCGGGTTGGAGGGGCGGGGCTTCGCACCCTGGGCAGGCGGTGGGCGTGGTCTGGAGTGGGGAGGCGTGGCCATCGTGAATGGGTTGCTCCGAGGGTGTGGTCTCTGCACACAGTTCTGCATATAGCATCAGCATTTGTGTTTGGTGAGCACGTTTGCCCATTCTGTATATAAGGCTGTGTTAGCAAAGGGCCCACGCGTGACTTTCAGGTGACTTACCGTGAGTGCATGTATTGTTGGCAAATGCATGTATCTGAAAAACAAAAGGGGAGATCAGTATGTGGCTCTGTGGAGAGGGAAGCAGGATCCACACATATTTCTTTGGGTTGCTATAAAAGAAAAATTTAGCAATTTGTGTTTTGGGGTGCACAGAGATATAGAAGAGCATTTTCTGGCGCTCCCCATTAAAACTCTGACTGTCATCTTTGCACAGTGTTCTTAGGGGGCCTTTCTACCTCGGACAAGCTGATGAGTGTGCCCCAGCCTGGGAGGCTCCCACAAACCGGTGCTACCATGTGCCGCCGCCTTCACCCTACTCCCTGCCAGGCTCTGCAGAGGCCGGGAGACACCTCAGTCCCAGGCAGTTCAATTATGGCTAATAATATTTAAATTTTGGCCTGGCATTCTGAGGAGGCCTGGGGAAAGAGAAAGGAAAATGTGGTGTGGATTTCAAGGAAGGGATGTGGAGTTAGCAGATCTTATGTTTGGAGCCTGAATGCCCAACCCTAGCTCCCTCAGTGCCTGAAACCCCATTCTGGACTCAGATGGGGAGCCCACCTCATTTGTGCTGAAGCCATGGCTGGACCAGAGGTTTATGCTCTGAGGAACGGCCCACATCCCTGCCCCCGGTGCCCCACAGGAAAGCAGTTCATGGCACCAAGGAGCAGGCCAGCTCCCGTTTCCCACCACTCCCCAGCCTCCCAGCAGGTACACCAGCTGGAGAACTGTGAGAACAGGTCTCCTCTGAGCAGTGTGGCTCCTGCTGTCCTTCATGCCCTTTCCAGACATGTACCATGAGCCCAGAGAAGCAGAGCATCCTCATACCCTCGCATGCCCACACATTCAGCCCAGCAGTCACAGTCCCACAGAAAACCCCTGCTTCTCTTCCATTTCCGGGTGTTTCGGTTGTGCTGAGCCTTCCCCCATGGACCTAAGATTTCGAAGGCTGTAACCTCTGCCAGAGCAAAGGCAGCGTCAGCTTTAATCACAGAATGGGCAGCTAAATCCTGAAGCCTAGGAGCAGTCTCCCCAGCCTGGGCCCCAGGAGTCAGCCTCAACCTCAGCAGGAACAGTGGCCTGGAAGGATGTGGGAGCTCTGGGGTAGGTAGGAGGCAGACAGGGGGGCCACTGAAAGCCGTCAGGAGACTCAGTCTCCTCCCCCTGCAGCACCTGAGGCTGGACCTCCCCACCCCGTCACCCTCAGTAGAGGGCACACATGAAGAGGGAGGAGGCTCTGCAGAACTGGCAGGGGCCTCAGTGTCCCAGCCCCCACCCCTGTCTATTTCACAAACTACAAAGTTGAGACCTCAGAGAGCAGAAGGGACTCCGCCAAGTCATGATACAGTATTCACTTAGGGCCACAACAAGATTATAACTTGTTAGGATTTTTGGAAATTCTTTCTACTGTAGTTTGGTAAAAATTACAATTTTTTCCAGAAGGTTAGTCAGTGGTTGGCCTCCTCTAATCCACACTGGTAGAACATTGCAAGTAAAATTCAGCTGCATAGCTCTTGCTGGAAAACAGTGACAGACCTGCCACACAGGGCAGAGCAGCTGTCTCCCACTCTAACACAGGACTCTGAACCCAAAGTCCACCCATGAGAACTCATAGACCCTCAAACTGTAGGCAGGTTTTGGAGTATCTGTGCTCCAGACATTTCTCTGAAGAGGAGTTCTCTAGCTGATTTAGCAAGACATTCACAGTGTAGAAAAGGTTGAAAATCAACTTTAAGCACCAGGAGTCTAGGGGAACTCAGCACTCAGAAATCAGTTGCTAGGCACCTTACCAGCACTCAGGGAACTGAAACGGTTGGACGATTGTTTCCTAGATTTATGAGCATATATTTTGCAATACAAAGGAGCATCTGTGCTCTAGAATGTAAGTTCCTTCAAGGTAGGGTTCTTGTCTATTCGTTTGCCTAGTATCTAAGGTATCTTAGAACCTGGCTTAGTGCCTGAGCATAATAGATGCCAATACGAATTTGATTGGCTTAATAACCTGCACAGTACTTCTTTTCCCATGACCGCTTCTGCATGGGACTCCAGTAATCACAAGAACTGCAAGCATTTCAACACTGTACTGTTCTTCAGGACCTTCTTGTCTAATATGAATGATCAGCGCACCAGAGAGATCAAAACAGTGCAACCAAACTCTATGTCCAGGCCGCCTGAGGCAGTTGACATTTTGTCCCATGACTGCGTAAGCACTCTGGCAAGGCTGCTGCTGTATGGGCAGAGGGAGGGCTTCTGGGAAGCAGGTGCAGATGTGCCCAGCTGGCCTTAGGATGACAGTATCCTGCACACAGGACTGCAGAATTCACTGGCAGAACCTGTCTCCTGTTCCCTCACCTCTGTGTTGATTCTCTTTGCCCCTCCCTCTCCTGTCCCACTTTGCAGCTTCTGCAGCTCAACTGGGAGGCTCCCTGGGGACTAAGGGGCACAGGGCAGGAAGCAAACCACAGAGAGAAGCAGGCCCTGCAACAGAAAGGCCTCTTTCTGAGGAGGGAAGAGGAGAGACCAACATCTCAGGGCCCAGCTGGACCAGCTCTTCTCCCCGTCCTCAGACTCGCCCTTGGTAGCTGGGATCCCCTGTGGAGAGAGGAGTTCTGAGAGGCTCGTGGGCCGCTGCCGCTGCTGTCTGGGGCTAAAAATAGCCCTTCCTCTGCCCATGTCCAGCTGCAGCCCAGCCAGAGCACTGAAGAAGACTTAGAGCAGAGGGGCCAGAGGGCAGGACTAGAGATGAGTGAGCCGAAAATGGGCAAAGGACGGGTGAGCGAGAGCCAGGCGGGAGGCTCAGAGCCTGGTCTCAGCTGGGTCTTCTGAGAGGAAATGAGGCTCTGAGAGGTTGGTGACTGACCTGGGTCAGCTGTTGATGCCGGCACTGTTTTAAGATGAAAGGACCCTGTGACGTAGGCATTGGTGCAACAGTCCCTTTGACAGCCGAGGAAAGGAAGGCCCAGGGACGTTCACTCACCAGACTCACAGCACAGGCGAGTGGCGCCCAGGCTGAGCCTCAGGCAGCCCAGGGCACCGCAGCAGCCCAGGTCTCGGGGCACATGGAGCACAAGAATAGGAAACAGAGTCCCAGCGTTGCTGTATGGCGGCAGTACCAAGTGCGGGAGGCCCAGGGCTGCTGCCGGAAGAGCTCATTGTAATCCAGGACTCTCACTCGTTCCTGCTCTTGGGCCCATTAGGCAGTCTCCTGGATGTGCCTCCACGTTTCAGGTAAATCCTCCCTGACTGCCATTTACCCCTTGCTTGCCTTCAGTCCCCCATCACTGACAAGGTGCGGGGCATAGAGACAAGGGCCCTGGGGACACTGTGGAGGGCAGTCAACCCAGTCCAGGCTCTCAGGAAGCCAGGGGTATAGAGACAGGGCAGAGGGCCAGCAGAGGGCCTTTGTAACCTAAGTTGTTTAACCATTTGGAGTAAAGCAAATTTGGATTCCACAAAGGTGGGTGGAGGTGGAAAGATGGAGGGAAGGACACAAAGGGGAAGAAGATGAAAAGGAGAGAAGGAGGGAGAAAGAGGAGAAAGAGAATGAAAGAAGAGTGTTCTCAAAGGCACTGGTCAACTTGGCATTTTCTTATCTGTAGCTGAGCCCAGAGGGGAAAGTCAGGCTTGCTGAACTGAGGTGGAGCCCAAGAAAAAGGCAGGAAAGAGCCCTGCATTGGCAAAAGGGCAGGGAAGGAAGAGAAGGACAGGTGACCCAGGACGGCAGGATGCTCACACACAGTGCTTCAGTTCTGTCTCCTCTCAGATGCCTCTGCTGGGCCCACCTTGTTTAAGAGCACAGCACACCACCCTCAGCAGAACCACTAATGCAATTAGCAAAACGCATTCATAAATCTTGCATGGTGTCCGGAGCTGTCTGCTCTCCCCAGAACAGGACCTGCTCCGGAGACGCTGTGCAGGCTGCTGTCTGCCCTCTGCAGTGTCCTGGCCTCCTGATAAAGGTGCTGTAAACTTAGCAGGACAGCATGAACACCCCTTCTTACCCCACTGCAAGAGGAGAGAGGAGCAGGAAATACAGAGAACCAGAAGATCAGGAAGGAAGAGGGGAATGTGCATGTGTGCTTGCAGGGGTTTGGCTGGCAGTTTACAACTTCAAGGCCCCAAGTGGCAGCATTCTGTGGAGGCCCATAGCATCGCCATGCAACAGGTCATGTTTTCCCTGGAAGACAGAGCCAGAGAGCACAGGAGACACATACGGCAATGCACGCATGGCTTGGCAGTGTGTTGGTGTTTGTGTTTGCATGTATGTTTGTGTGTGTGTGTGTGTGTTCAGTCTGCAAATCGGTGACTCATGAGAACAGGGAGCAAAGAGCTTGTATTCAGCTATTTTTATATCCCCTTGTCTCTTGGCCCTTTTTTCCCCTTGTCTTTCTCAGATGTAAAGGAATTTGGATCTGTGAGTAATATACGTGTGTGCTGATTTAAAACTTGGGCCCAGAAGTGGGTGCCACCTGTGGTGCGAAGTTCCATGCGTGTGTGGGGTCCATGGGCATGAAGTCGGGGTGTGCTCACACAGATACCATATACTTTACCATGTCCTATACGTACATGTGCGTACCTGCAGGTACGATGAGGCCCAAAATATCCCTGGAAGTGCACAGGTCACCATCTAAACCAAGGGCTGCTGTATAGGCAAACACTGTGTTCCTCACCTCTAGAATGCCCCCCCCTCACTGCCACGTGTGTACACCTGCCTCACACCCACCTGCCTGAATCTAAAGCCTGTGCCCACCTCACACTGACCCTGGTGCTTCTACCCATGAGCACAGCACCATAGGCATCCTCCTAGCCCTGTCTGAGCCCCAGCCCTCTGTCTTCTCCTTCTCTGCCCAGCCACATGCCTCCTTACCCAGAGCTGTGATATCCCTGCACATGTTGGCCAAGAACAGGAAGTGACCGCTTCTGTGCTGGGCTTCCCTGTGACCCTTCCCAGCCTCCACCGTCACCTTTGGCCCCAAGATGCTGCTCCCCAACCAGCTGTGTGGGGCCTGGAGAGGCTGAGCAAAGCCAAATCCTGCCCCTTTCTGTGAGCTCCTCATCCCCCAGACTAGGAAGACAGAGAATGGAAAGCGAGCTTTGTTCAAGAGCTGCGGTGGCTTCAAGTGCCCTGCCTCAGTGTGGCAGGGGTGGTCTGCCTGTTTCAGGTTCTAGACTGCATGGCGGAGCCTTGACCTAGACTGTTTGTCGACATGACTGTGTATGCACGTCAGTGTCACAGCCCAGGGAGACCCACAGCAATCGACCAGTGTTCCCAGAGCCTCGGGACCAGAGGGCGGGCTGTGCACGCATGCACTCAGAGGCTTCGTGGAAGTACTGAGCAAGCCCTGGGCATCCTCATGCCTAGAGCCTGCAGTTGCCCATAGCCCTGAGGCTACCAAGGAAGTTGGAATCCAGGTGTTGTGCTGAGGGGGACACACCAGCCCAGGGGGAGGATGCTGGTGTCTCATTTGTCTGCTGTCATGGCCTCTGGTGACAGTGGGCTCTACACAGCTTGTAGAGGGAGCAAGCCACATCCTACCCCCTCACTTATTTGTGAGGCACAAAGGAGGACTGCTGGATTCCCTGCCCTCATGCCCCTGCCCCCAGATAGGCTGGCAAGCAACAAGATACCTGCACAATTAGCACAGACAGAATGTGCCCCCTGGGCAAGCATGCACAGGCTCAGGAAGAATAATTACCTCTTCCTGCTGGAGCCCAGGGGCCTTCGCAGAGGACAGGGCAGAAACCTTTGTCCTGGCTCTGGGTAACCAGTCAATTGCACGAGGTCTAGGAGATCTTCTCAGGTGGAAAACTGCACAGCCTACAAGTGTGGGGCTTAGGGTGCAGGTGGGGCTTGGCGGAAGGAATCAGACCTTACCAGCAGACAGCCCTGCTCAAGTCCTGCTCTGACTAGTCTCAGGCTTTTCAGTTCTCATCTCATGAAGTGGTTCATCATCTCCCTCTCTTACCCCACATGCAAAGAAAAAGAAAAAGTGGGTTTTTTCTGGGCGTCTGAGAAATGGGGCCGCTAAGCAGCCTGCACCTCAGTGACTTGTGAAGGGAGAGACGTTCTGAGAAGCTGTCGGCACGCAACCAGGTAGGTGCACACTGTTAGCAGCTGCTATTGGCAGGGTGCAGACCACCAGGGCAGGGGTTCTCAGCCAGGTTTGGCCCCCAGGACACATGGCATGTGTGTGTCTGGAGACCCTTTTGGTTCTTACAACTAGCAGAAGGGGAGGAAACTGTTACTGGCATCTGGTATGGGCGGGGTGGTGGAGGCCAAGGGTGCTGCTGAACATCCCATCATTCAGAGGACACCCCCACAGTCATGGACAACCCACTCCAAAATGTAAATCCTGCAGAGGCTGAGAAATCCTGGGAAGAAGAGTTTGATGTTCTTTGGAAGACAATGAGGTGCCGATGATTTTTAAGCAGGGGATGACATAATAAAAAGAAAGAAAATTGGCAAACTTGTGACATGACTAGAGAGCTTGATTAAGAGGCACCACAGATATGCAGATAGACAAGATCCAGTGAGAGAGAGGCTTGGTGTTGCGGTGAGACCAGGAGAAGGGTAAGAATTCGAGGGCCTTAGCTAGAAGAGAATGGAGAGAATGAGCTGGGGGTGGGGGAGGAAAGGACAGACCCAAGCACCAGGGACTCTGAAGCTGGTTGTTTCTGGGCCTGCACTGGCTTCAGATGCCTAAGAGTAGACTGCATTTGGGAGCTGCCTCCCCAGGGGTCACAGCTGGGGCACGAGAACAAGGAAGAACCATCAGTGATCTGGACCCAGGCTACGCCCTCATGCTGCCAGCTCCCAAGCGCAGGACCGTCCTTGTGAACGCCCACCACCAGGCTGCAGGGACCCAGGACAGGCAGGCCTCAGTACCTCTTCTCTCACCTTTTCCCACACAGGATCACAGCCAGCCCCATCGACACAGTAATGGCAGTGAGGCTCTGAAAGAAGGAGCTCCTTCCAGGGGCCTTCTCGACAAACCAGAGGTAGAATACAACCTGCCTGACTCCTGATGTCCAGGACATGTCACCACTTTCAAGTGATTATACAACCTGTGACTACCGTGGGCAGAGAAGAAGCGCTCAAGACAACCACCCAGATTTGATCCAAAGAGATGGAACCTCCTTACAACCCCGATGTCCCTGCAAAGTGGGATCTGAAGGCTAGTTAGAAGAATTGGTAATGCCAGACATGGTGACACACACCTGTAATCTAGCACTCAGGAGGCAGAGGCACACGTTCAAACCAGTCTGGGCTATGTAGTGAGTTCAAGGACAGCCTGAACTGCATAGCAAACAAACAAACTCAAACAAACAAACAAACAAGCAAAAAACAGATATAGAAGAATTGGCGGGGTGGGGGTAAGTCACTACATCTGCAGGTTAAGTCCACGATTACCCTGTCTTGTGTTAGGCACTGGGAAGAATATTAGAGCAATTTAATATGTTGGCTTCTACCCTCCAAATATTATCATTTTAATTGGGACAGAAAGACCAATAGATAGAGAATAATGAAAAGACAGAGATAAAACAATTAAAGTGGTCCCTTGTATGATATAAGGAGCACTGAGAGCCTGGCGTGGTGGTGCACGCCTTTAATCCCAGCACTCGGGAGGCTGAGGTAGGCGGAGCATTGTGAGTTCGAGGCCGGCTTGGGCTACAACGCGAGCGCAAGGCCGGCCTGAGCTACATAGTGCAACCCTGCCTCAAAAAAAAACCAGGGCCGGGAGTTTGGCTCAGCAGCTTAAGCGTCTGTCTGGCAGGTGCGAGGCTGTGAGTTCGATCACCGGTGCCGCAAAAAAAAAAAAAAAAAAGGAGCACTGAGTAAAAATTGGATCAGAGCTGATGGAACTCTGGTGCCTTGGCTGGGAGCAAGTACAGTACTTGCATCTCCAAAAGCTTCGGCTACCTCCAGTGAAGTTATGAATAACTTCTCCTCACTGGACTGTGGCAGCAGCACTGTGATGGACTGGCCCTGACATCTGGGAGCACTACATTGATAAAGATTGGGGGACAGCAGGAGCCCACCAGCCCATTGGTCCGCGGGTGACTGGTGATACCCTCAGTGAGTGCCACAAAAATATTGTGGCAATACGCTTGCCATTTGTTAACCACTGCTGATTAAGAGCAACTGGCCAGGGTCATTCCCAAGAACTTCTCCGGCTCTCAAGTTCTGGAAGTCTGAGATCTAAATGTCAAATTCCAAGGCAGTGTCTGGCAGCACAATGAGGCAGAGAGCTCTGTGTGGGCTGAATGATCACGGAAGGCTTTGGGAAGGAGGCGGCACATCAGCAAGGCCTTGAGCGGGGAGTGTGAGCGTCTGCGCCGGAGGTGGGAGGACATTTATGTGCATGAAAGTGGGGCAGGGCATGGGCTGGTCCTTGCACAGGCAGGAGGAGGCGGCATCCCCGGTGCACTGTCTGGGATGGGGCAGTTAAAATTAGACGTGTGAGGCTGGCTGTGGGTAAAACAAGAACCACTGTCATGGAGAGCTTACCGAGTGGGGCTTCACAAGCAGAGCTGACCTTGGTGCATTCTTTCTTCCACTTCTCACGTTTCATCCCCAGGGACCCTGCCCTAGCTGCAGAGGCGGAAGTGGGGCACTTGGTGATTTGCTCTGGGTCATGTCACCAGTAGGTGGTAGTTTACAATGTTCTTTCGGGCCTGCAAGATGGTTCTGGTGATTGCAGCGTAGCCTCTCTGCTCCTAGAAGCCAGGCAGCCAGGAAGCCCAGCAAGGCAACTGAGCCTCTGTAAACCAAATCTGTGGATTCTGAGACCTAGAAAGAGGGTGAGAACAAAGGTTGACTGAGGAATATTTTGCCCTACCAAGCAATTGTGCAAATGGATTCAAGCCAAGAATAGGGCAGGGTGGACACAGATCACAGAGAAGTGTCAAGTGCCACAGTCGTGCTCTTCAAGCCCTAAATTATCTTTCAGAAACAATGGAAAATGTCCCAAGGCGAAGGCAGGCAGGAGGGGCGTGGGAGGGCATGACATTCCAGAGACTTGGGCTCAGCGTGTGAGGAGAGGAGTTTAAAACAGTCTCAGCACAAGCTCAGAAGCAAAAGGTGGCTGCCTGAATAAAGACCTCGTTTCAGACAAAGCTTCGCCCTGCCTTTGACCAGGGCTGCTGTCCCCGCCTGGCACCTGGTGGTGCCCTGGGGAACTTCTGTTCTGTCCTTCTTCCTAGCCCTCTCATCTTCCTTCCTGGACTCAGAGGCTGCCCCAGCCTCAACACCCAGCTCAGTGAGACCAGACCCATGTCACTGAGGCACCCAGGCAGGGGACACACTGGGTCTTCTCTCGCTTAAGCTCCCTCCCGCCATCCTCTTTCCCCCAGTGTCAGGCCAGTGTAGCCCAGAACACAGGATGGAGACGAAGCCGGCCTGGGAACACCCCAGCCTCACCCACAACTTCCCTGCCAGCCCTCACCATGCTCTTTGCCCGGCCAGTCTCACGAAGGCTTGATGGCACCCCGAGAGGCGCTCACTCCCGGCTTCTCCATCTGACCCACAGGACTTCCTGGTGTTGAAGAGCCAGGGGCCTAACACTGGGCTGGCGGATGCGAGAAACCACTAGCTACTCCTCCCGGCTCAGCTCTTTCCTTACTGCGCGTACATCCTTACTGGCAAAGGCCTGACTTTGTAACTCTGTCCAGGGGAACTTACTCCTTTCTGGGCCACTGGGCCACAGCCATCATCCTCACTGCCAGCAAATGCACCCTCATGATCTGGCTTGGTTTTGCAAATTTGTCCATTCCTTCCACTCCTTGTCCTGGTGGACAGCTGAACGGGAGGCCGTCATGACTCTGTGCTTTAGCACCTTGCCACCAGCAAGGTCAGTGTCCTGTCTGATCTTTTCCCAAAGGCACATCCCAGTTCCTTGGACCTGAAGCATAAGGAAGAACCACTATCCCTCCAGCTAGCAACACAGGAGGGCAAGCCTGGACTCACCGTCCAGTGCCCCGGGAAAGCCCTGAGCCAGGCGCAGCTTCCAGGCTTTGCCATGGCTTCCCTTGGCTGCAGCACCAGCTCCCTCAGCCAGCCGAATCACAGGCATTCTTGTTCCTCCCAGACAGGAAACTTTCTCTCTCCTTTTCCTCCTTCTCTCTCTGGGTATGGTTCCTGTTTAAACACACATGCTCACGCATATACATCATTTCAGGCTCTATCTGGGACTGTCAGTGGCAGAACTTTGCTTTTGATAGGCAAATTGGCTTCAGTGTCAGAGCCTAGTGATGCCTGTCACCGCTGAGAGTGAGGAGCTCAGAGAACAGAGACAGGCTGCCACTGCTGGCAGCAGGAAGGGGAAATGCGGCGGGAAAGGTACCTGGGGCTCAGACTGGGCACCCCCAGGAGGCCTCAGGCCATGCGGAGCTGGCCTTGCTCACTTCCCCATCACGTCTGGGCTGAAAGGGGTGAGGGACGGTCCCGAGGGCTTTGTTAAAGCAACCCGAGCTGTGTCTCAGTGGGGACCTGGAGTGCAGCGTCAGGGCCAAGGCCGGGAGACAGGGCCGGAGAGGCCAGAGCTGCTGCAGAATGACCAGCAAGCATTTGGATGCCACCACACCCTGTTCGTCTGCAGAGTGAAGCCCCAGTTACATAAAGCTCCAGCTGACTTGGTGTAAGTTATGACTAAGAAAACTTTCCAAACTTTCCAAAGACAGTTGGTGATCCTCCACCCTCCACCCGTCGGCTGGTGAGAACTACCCCCACAGGGAGGCGGGCAGGGAGGAAGGCTCCTAGCTCCTGTGGCCCTGACTCATCGCACACATAAACACTCCCCAACATCTTTCCCAAAACAGTTCCCCTCCCACCCACCAAACCTCCTACCGGGGCTGGGTGACAAAAATGAGCGCCCCAGAGATCTTGCCAAGTTGTGGGCCTGGCTTAGCCCAGGGAACATGAAATTCCCCATAGCCTGGGAGAAGCAGGCCTCTTGAAAAAGCAAAACAATGTCCCTTCGAAAGAAAATCACCATTTGGCCCTACCAGCCTATCATTTTCCAAATAGCTGGGACTAGTTTCCCTTTGAAATAAAAAGAAAAAAGTTTGAAGGTCTATTGTAAAACTTTGGAATTAAAAGACTCTCCAAAATCATTTTTAGCCCCTCTCTCTCTTCCCATTTCCATGCATCTACCCATCTAATCATTTATGGATCTGTTTACTCATCAAACAGTTACTGGACTCTTACTCTTCGCCACCTACATGTCCTGCAGACAGCAGACAGTCTGTTTCCTCAGGAGTCATCACTGTCTCGTGGCAGAAAGGCAGTGGGAAAGACTACAGTAAGCGTGATGTGCCGTGTGGTAGAAGGATCACATATTTTAGAAGCAGTGAGAAGGCACACCACCCACTTAGAGCAGTGGACACTGCTGGGTGAAATCATACTTAAATCGAACTTTGAAAAAGGGAACAGTTCCTTTTTGTTCAATAAGGGATCTGCCCAACACCCAGAGGGCTACAGCACCCTGCCTGGAGATTAATGCACCTGGTATCCATGCCTGGCAAGGGACCTGCGGCAAAGGTACAGATGGCAGGAATGTAGTCCCACGCGTGGGTGATACGCCGAAGTCACGGTTCCGTGCCTTCCCGGGGCGGGCTTTCGGAGAAAGTGAGGGAAAGCCCCCGGGGAGGAAGATCAGAAGCCCCAAGGAAGAAGTGCAGTTTGGGTTTGCCTTGAGGATGACTAGGATTTAGAGGCACAGATGGGGTGGAGAAGGCATTCCAAGTCCAAAGAATGATACTGGCAAAGTCGGAGCCAGTGAGCGCTGCCTGTTCAGGGGAGGCCAAATGGGCATCTGACTGAGACACGCACAGGAGGCCTCCTGCACAGCTCTTAAATGTGAAGTGAGGCCCGGGAGGTGAAGCACCTCTCTCCCACAGTTATAGATGAGCAGGTCTTCTGAATTCAATCTCAGTGGTCTTTGGACAAGAAGCACACTCATGTCTCTCCTTGGGAGGCCAGGCCCCCTCCCTGTGGGGGAGGGCTGCTCTCCCAGCCCCAGACAGCTTCAGGGGCCAAAGCAGGCAGGACCCAGTCTAGGGAGCCAGGCTGCTCGCACTTCTGCACTTTGGGAATCCGTGCTTCAATCCTCCTGCAGAGGCGGAAGCCGTGCTGACAGACTGAGCTGAGGCCGCCATGTCTGTTTGGGGTCCAGTGTGAGTATCTGGAATTCCTGGGGCTGTTCTCCTTGCTTCTCCGTCACTCAAACATACTGAGCTGTGACCATGAGCACCACCTCTGACTGTCATCAAGCCCTGGGCTCGCGCCCACGACGTAGGCTCTGTTTATGACTGCCTGCTCTTGAAATGTGGGGACGCCGAGCAGCCCACTTGGGACCCCTGCTGTCTCTCTCTCAGAGAGAAGCTTTCTTTCTCTCAGTAAATATTTCTGTTCTTAACCTCTGTTGTTCCTAAAATTCATTCTTTGATTTTAGAGAACACGAACTCGTGCTGGACATATAGTAGGTTGGGAGTCCCATTCCCCTATATCACTTCCTTGAGGCCAGGAGGGAAGGGGCAATCTTTCCTAGCCCTGAGACATTTCTTCTGAGCGCTGCTTGCGGCCGCGGTGGATACGCCCTGCCACTCCTGTCCCCAGACCCAGAGATTCCGAGGCCTCCAACAGGATAAAACACCACAGCCTGAGGCCTCAGCTGTTCCGGGGATACAGCCTGGTCTGTAGGTGCAGACCGGAAGTGCAGGCACCACCCAGGTATCGACCATGACAATGACCTTGTAGACGACCTTGGAGACCGGAAGGACTTCCAGAAAGACCCAATTAATCAGATAAATGCCACTTTGGGCTTGCCCCCTTCGGACCTGAAGGAGTTTGCTGTTTCTCTCTCTCCCCATCTCTCTGCCTGAAAATCTATCATTTTGCAATAAACTCTACCCATATGCTAAAAAAGAAAGAAAGAAATATGGGGACACCTTCTACTGAATTGCCTTCGAGCAGGAGAGCACAGAGCACAGAACAGCCAAGAGTTTACGGGGCCCTTGGCAATGAAAGGTTGGTTAGGGAAGGACTGGGAAGAAACGAGGAATTGTAATGGTACGAATTGACCACCAGGTGGCGCCGTAAGGCCGGGGAAATGGAGGCCCAGGAAGCGCCTGGGATCTCCCGGTTCCCTGCCGCGGCCGCCCGCCCTGGACGCAGACCACGCTCTCCTAAGAAGGCTGGGATCCGGGCTTGTTGGTGAGACCCTGAAACGTGGGGAAGCCTCCCGGAAGCAGTGTTTTCTCTTTGCTGCCCTCTCCCTCGCTAACCTGTCTGTGCGGCGTCTGAGAAACCATTCCTCAGGTGTGCGGGCGGCGCATGTCCGCAGGGAAGAACAGAGGGGTTCGGCGGGTCTGTGTGTCCTTGCGGCAGCAGTGACTGGCGGCCAGGGTCACGGGGATTTTCTTTTTTTTTTAGCAGTCATTTAATGAGCTTCTTGGAAACAGGACCATTCTGGTGGGCAGCCACACCCTGGACACCGGCTGCGTCCTAGAATTGGATATTTTAAGGAACTATCCTGGGAGCGGGTTTGAATGCTTCTAAGAAACACAGGAAAGCTTCCTTTCCGTTCTTCATCCAAAACCCCTCCTACGCATAGACCGTGCAAATAAAAATGTTCTCCCACTTCAGTTCCTAGCTATCATGAAATACACATTCCTACAAATGTCCTTTTCGAGACACTGCTCAACAGTGTTTTGTAGAAAGCAGCTGAGAAACACGTCTGTGCGCAGGTGCGCATCTGTCCATCTTCATCCCCTCCCACACACCCCACACTCAGCCGCTGGTGCTGTCTGCACATCTCCTCCTGCAAGCATCATGCAGACAGATGTGTGCACATGTGTGTTGTTCAGAAAGGCAGACACAAAGTAGGTATGTGTGTGGCTCACGCCTATAATTCCAGCACTCAGGAGGCTGAGGCAGGAGGATCGCCATGAGTTCAAGGCCAGCCTGCGCTATGAAGTGAGTTGGGGGCCAACCTGAGCTGCATAGCGAGACCCTGTCTCAAAAAAGAAAGGAAGAAAGAAAGAAAGAAAGAAAGAAAGAAAGAAAGAAAGACAGACAGACAGACACGGGCACACCACGCACACACACCCCAGGATAGCTGTAGCGTGAGGAAATAAGAACAGGAATAAGGCAGCTTGAGAGGAAGCACCGTTTGACTTTGGAGCAGGGTGTTGGTCTCCCTCTCATACACACTGGTTCTGAACTCAGCGTGGAGGTATGCAGCAGAAGTTCTCGAAGAGTCGGCTACAGCCTCTCCCCTCAGCTAGCGAGCAGAAAGTTCTTCCGGGGAGCCTTGGGTTTGGAATGTCCTGTGAGGGCCTTGCGCGGGAGAAACTGTGCTCCGCAAGGCCCAGGTAGGGTGCTGACCTCTGACACCTGAATTTGGCTGTCGGCACGTGCGGTGCAAGATGGAGAAGGCGCGTGTGCATATGTCTGTGCGTTTGAGGACGTGCGCGTAAAAGCACACAGAGGGACAGGGCAGCAGGCGAGGAGGACAAACAAGGGTGGACAAAGCCAAGAACGGGGTAAGCACCGGAGCGAGCCAGAAAGGACAGAAGCGAAAGAGCGTAATGAGGAATCGCTAACTCAGCACGACGGAAGGACGGAAACCGCGCGAGGCAGGAGCGGCCGAGAGCGGAGAAAGCGAAGGAGGAGGCAGAGAGGAGGCCGGTGCGCGCAGGAGCCCAGCCAGGCGGCGTGCGCGGGGCCGGCTCGGCTGTGAGCATGGCCCGGCCTGCGGGAAAGCCGCCGGCTCATCTGTTACTTACAAGCCCGAGCTCCCCCTCAATCCTGATTAACAGGAATTAAGTGGCATATGGTTAATCCTGCCCGCCACAGTTGGTAATGCTTTTCAGACAGTGCAGAGGAGCCAGACGGCCTCCACGCTCAGCACAGGCGTCTCCCAGCTCCGGCTGCCTACACCTGCCGCGACCGCGCGCTGGCCAGGAGCGGGGGGCCGAGGGGCTGGAGAGTTTTCTCCAAGTCCCCAAGGGCTCCGAAGGTGCCACAAGTGTGTGCCACGGGCGCTAATCTTGCAAAGTGTGCCTGTTGTTTTATTTAAGTAGGTGCAGAATACCTGTGAGGAACAAGGAAGACTATGCGATCAGTCTCATTGAAAAGTTAGTAAAACAAATCTAAGAGAAGTAAAAGGACTGTATCAGGGGCCACCACTGCATATGGAGTTCTGAGATTCCTTTTCCCAGGCTAACAGGGGAAATAGCAGCTGCGCTGCGCCTGGGCTTGGGCAGAGGGACAGAGAAAGGGTGGGAGAGGGGGAGAGGAAAGAAGGCCGGGAAGAGGGCAGGGGCCGGGGAAGCTAGGTTTACTGTGAGCACTCCATGAATGGTGACTGCTTTGTGGTAAGTTCTGTCCTAGGTAAGGTGCATATTATGGGAGAGACAGAGACAGAGACAGAGACAGAGACAGAGACAGAGAGAAGGGAAAGACGTCAAACAATGCGTTTTCAAGCAAGTCCGGCCTCAGTGCACCCTCAAGAGAGCTCAGAGGGG